>CM054115.1:138275233-138420468 GCA_028673005.1 Tanypteryx hageni
GGGAGGGAGGGAGAGGGGGAGAGGGAAGGGGAGAGGGAAGGAGAGGAGAGGGAGAGAGGAGAGGGAAGGAGAGAGGAGAGGGAAGGAGTATTAAGAATTTAAAAAGTCGACGGAAAAATAAGAGGTAGAAATATGCTGGAACACGATAAAGTAGAATGAAAAGCGAAATGTGAAAGCGTAAGAATGAAGAAAAGAAAAACGAGAAGAAAAGCGTAAAAAAGGAAGGACAGAGAAGACCAGAGGTTAGGAAAGGAAGAAGGCGTAGGAAAATTGCACAAAAGGATGGAGGTAGAGCGAAGAAGACATAATAGGACAGAAAGAAGATGGGAAAATAAGAAATGGACAAGAAAAAGAAAAGGAAAGAAAAAATGAAAGTGATAGAAGGAAAATAAGAGAAAAGAAACGGAAAAAGAGAAAAAAGGTTAAATGAAAAAGAAAGAAAGGAAAAGAGGAAAGAAATAAGATAAACAAAAAACAGGAAAGACGGGAAACGAAGAATTGCATTGAATCTCGATAATTCGAACCCCAATAATCCGTATTATCGATAAACATGCGGAAGATATTTTCCTGCCATTTTACCCATTCGATGGGATCGAACGTCTATGATTCGAATTTCCTGTAGTTCGAGATTTCGCTGCCTCGCCCCGAGGTTCGAGTGGTATTGCAACATAAATCGATCATTTCAAAACTAACTCTTAAAGTCATAACACGGTCGAGGAAAACAGATGCGCATTTAAGTTACGGAACATCTTCCCTCAACGTTAATTCACCGATCGTAGGAATCTGTTGACGCCATAAGATAGTTTTTGCACATTTAATTTGGATGAATATCGTAATTAATACGGTCCACTCGTCATAACTTGCTTACAAACGAAAGATATTCCACACCATTTATTTGTTCGCGTGAGATGAGAATAAATAAAGAACGAAACGCGCAAGGCACTGATAATAGTTTTACACACGCGAGGCAGGAAAACAGCAAAAAAAAACTAAAAAGACATCAACAGATTTTTTAAAAATACGAGGACGTGACGATGCATTGGAAACGGTCGAAACTCTTATAATCTGATCATTTATGAAACAGAAACAACATGGTTAAACAAATTGGAGCTATAATAGAGCTACAGATATAGGAACGGCAACGGAAAACACACCTTCTTCAAGGCGTACAAAATTTGAGCAATCGAGGTCGGAATGCATGACTGCATGAATGAAAATCACTTAAGGGGGAAATGAAAAGAGAAGAGAAGAAAGAAAAGAGAAGAAAGAAAAGAGAAGAAAGAAAAGAGAAGAAAGAGAAAAGAAAGAGAAGAGAATAAATGGAGCAGCTAAAGGATCAGTGAGGGAGCGTAAAAGGAGATGGAAAAAGGAGATGGATGCAGAGAGGACGATATGGAGGGAGGTAGAGTGGCAGGGGGTTGAAAGAGTAAGGGAGAGAAGGCTATGTAGACTCATCTTGTATTAAGGTTCGATATTGGTGGGGATGAAGGGTCAAGAGAAAGAAAGAGATGGCCAGAGGGAGAGAGGGAGGGAGGAATGGAGGGAGGGAGAAAAGTGGGAGGTGGAAGAGCAGATGCGAAAGAGTGTGCCTTTAAAAATAGCCCTCCACTCGAAGTGTCCTCCTTCCTAAAAATCTACTCTAGCCCTCACACCGAAACCGTTCGTTCCACTCCTCCCTCCCAGCACCTCTCATTCCCTCTCCCTCCGTCTCACTCCATCACGCACTGTGTCAATATATGCTCTGGACCGAAGGGGGAGGGAGGGGTCAAAGGAACGCCACACTTTCAGGAGTTCTCTCCCCTTCTCTCTTCCTCCCTCTCAGATTCTTCTCCTCCTCCTATCCTTTTTTCCGAATTTTTCTTCCCTTCCAGACACCCATCTCATTCCTTTTCACGGCCTCTCTTCCTTCTTCCATTCCCGCCTTCCTCTTCTTCTCCCTATACTCCCTTGATCCCTTATTCATCGAGTTTTATACATCAATTCCACTTTCCGAGGGGTTTTTTCCTCCATAGCATTTCGACGTAGGATAAAAATATACATTTTTTTAGACTCGATTAAATTGGTCCGGATTTTTTTTCTATTTTTTCCGACCACTTTCTATTAAGAAAATGGAATGGGTGAGATGATGTATCGATGGCGAAAGATCGATTGTGGAGATCGATACTTCCAACTGGATTTGGCCCCAGTTTGAAATAACTCTCAAGGATTTCGTGGACCGGAGAAAATCGTTCTAATATATTTTCTTAGACTTCAGATCATTGATAGCATCAATTTCAACTTCAAATAGCGCGCTTACTACTTACTCAAATAAAATTTACCACTATTGTATTACCGCTTTATTATACCACAGTTTGATTCCTACATATAATTTACTTAATATTATGAGTTCCCGATAATATGAGTTCTTCTGTAATTCGTAAAGCTCGCCTTGCGGCTGGAATCCAAGTGATAAATTCGGTAACTCATTCAATTGACTTTCTCAAACTTTTCATGGGTATTGGAGCTATCTAATTTATCAAGAGTGTTAGCCTTAATATTTAAAAAAATGTTTTTTAGGGAACAGAGATAATATATTTACCTGAGATAAAGCAATGTAAGCTACTTGCATAAAGGATTTCACAGAGTAATGATTTGTGTTACCTATAAAAAAAATAGGTTTACATAATCTCTCTGCTTACCATACTATCATAAATACGAATCAGAACCATGAGCTTTCTAACGGCCATATGCGAGGTATTTCGATATGACTAATGTCCAACGATTTTGCTCATAAATATTTCAAGAGCAGTCATAAAAAATAACAGGCACTAAAACAGCTTTTCGTTCGCCGTGTCTCGTTGTTTCTGAAGCACTTTTTCGCGGACAAATCAATGCGGACTGCGTTCAACGACGCACTTGACGATATTTTTCCTTCGTAAAAATTCCACGTCGTAGGGATATCTTATTCCGCTTGCGATCGACAAGTCAATAATTCATAGTCCAACTCCATCTCTCAAAGCTGAAAATCGTGAATTCAAATCCCGTCGGAGGCAAAGTTATCCCTCTCTCTCTCTCTCACTATTCGGTGCAGTTGCGAATTCGCACGGTCCGAGTTCGCAGCGGACCCAAAAAGAAACACTGCGCGAACATCTAGCCGCTAGAACTTTGCCAAAAGGAAAGTCCCCAGGAAAAAATCAAATTAGGGCATGGGGACGTAGAAGCGGACTCGACGGATTCCTTTTAACAAACATCCATCCACTCGCACGTCCCCTACCTAGGTTTGCGTGTGCGCAACTTTGGCGCAGTTTTTTTATTTATTCTCAATAAAGAAAAAAAACGAGAATGTATCGACAGTCACACATACACGCTGACTTCGGTGGTTCGACCATCTCTGTGGATACGTGGGCTCTGAAGAAACTTTCTCGAATCCTTCCTCGAACTCACGGCTCATCTAACTTTACATGGCCTCTGCTTCGCTTCCTTACTCCGTCCATTCTTCAATCTTTTTTTTCTATTCTTTTTCTTCGCCTCTTCTTTCACTTCTATGTTCCTTCCGTTTTATTGTATTTTTATCTCTTCCTCTTATGCACCACTTCTAATCGTCGTCATCCGCATTTTGTTCAAGTTCCTTCGCATTTGGGAACTAGCTAAAAAAATTCGACATATCCGAGAAAGCAAAGATTTTTATTACATTACCTATGTAAAAACTTTCAGATACGGTTCATATATGAAAAGGCTAAATTTAAGGATGAAAAGGTTTAATGCCTACAATAAATTTTGTTTAATAGTTAATAAATAGTTTAACAGCATGTGAATATTTTTATCAAATGTAGAAATGTCGTAAGATTGTTGTATATCTTCATTACATGACTTTTATAGAATGGTGTAATGTGTACAAAATATAACTAATGGTGAAAATATCATTTTGTTTTTTGAGCATACATTTGAATAAGTAATATGTGTCTAAATTTTTGCATGCCACCAAATAACGAAATTTAAGAGCCAACAACAACATGCCACGGGATGTGTGCGCGCGCGTGTGTATAACTTAACCATTCCAAGTCTCACTTCTCAATGCCTATCATTTTTTGTGATCTGAAAGAATTAAAAATAACTTCGATATTAAAAAAATTCAGAATAAATTACCGATCCATCTTTATGGTTCGACACCAATCTAGATAGCCATAAAACTGTTGAGAAATCCATTACTTGCGTCTCAGCCACAAATTAGCCATCATCAGCGGTAACTGACCCTAAGGACACAAGATGAATTACCAATGAGGGCGGCTACCCCGCTGAAGAAATGTTCATCTTCGTTCCTCAATCTTTTTTTTATGGCTATAGGCGTTAACCTAGATCGCTGACGAGACGTAGCATAGGATTGGATAGAATATTACTTGGTCCAATTCTCGTTTCAATAGAATTTTCATTCGAATTTAATACGATCCCTTTAATTTGATGTTCTCTAGTCCTCTCCATCCCTCTCTCCCGCGTTCAGTGTACCCTCGATTAAACGAGTATGGCATATAACGAGAACTTCATTTTAGCGAGCGAAAATACCCTCACCGTCAATTTCTTAACGTTACATACCATTGTTTTTACAAATTTTATAAATTCTCGCTATATCGAAATTTCACTGCACGGACCACCAACCGACCAAGTGTTAACCAACACTTTTCTTCATTCCTCTACGTCAGAGAAAGGCGACCTTTCCTGCATGGCGGGCCACATTCGTAGTTGTGAATGCCTCGGAAGGCCGCATTGGAAGTCACGAGAGCTTTGGTGGACCGGATGAGTGTTTGCAACAAAAGTCACTAAGAACTTCTACGGTCTCGAAGGACTGAAAATCTTGCCTAAATAATTTACTAGCGTTAAAACTTTAGAGATCATAATTTTTCTAAAAATATATGAAATTGTCTAGGTTAAATTTTACCGACCGCTTTTTCATCATAGAATCGCGGGTCGCAAGGAGCGCTCTAAGGGGGACCCATGCGGCCCGCGGGGCGTTGGTTGCCGACCTCTGCTCTGCATTACCTCTCTTTCCCTCTCGTGTCCGACTGGCGTTCTCCGATGTCGATCTTCATCAACCCTACTTTACACATTCCATATCTCTCTTTCGCTCCATCTTTTTTTGCTGCATTCCCTATTGTCCTGTCAACTCTACATCGAATATCTATTTCAACGCGCCTCCTCTTCGCTTCTCTTCCAATTCCTCAGATTCTATCATTGCGTGTGTCCATTACGCGATCTCTGCTCACTTCTTTTTTTCCTTTGAATGTATTTAGAATTGCGATATGCATTTGCTAAGCAAATTTAATCGCGTAATATTTTTACACACTACCTGCCTCAGCGTTCGTTCGGCTATTTTTTTGCGCTAATAAATTCTCAGAAATTTCTTATCGCGGAGACTAAATCATTGTAAATAACTAGCCGTCATTTGTAAATAGGTTGTGCTTTTTTTCTGCCAGGAGCAACTAATATTGAAATTTTGGAATCCGCATTACTGCAATTATTTAGAGAAGATAATAAATTCCGTTCGATAGAGAATTCGGCTCAAAAAGAAATACCAACGTGAAGAAATATCTTCTGCGATTGAAAATAACGAGTAATCGAATAATAAAGAATTAAATCAACGGAAAATTCTATAAAGGGAAAAATCATCCACTCGAAAATTAGACCACTCGATGATTCGATCAATAGAATATTCGATCAGTAGAAAATTCCCCAAATCTAGATATATAGACTTTCGAGTTACATCCGCTTCGCAGCAACTTTATTACTTTTCTTTCATCGGTAAGCCGACTTTCACAGTATTCCAAACAACTATTTTCCGCCCGTTATGCTGGCGTTGGTTTCCCCTAACCGATCGTCACCCAAACTCTTACAGACGCCAACTACATAGGGCAGGTTCCCTCTTCATATCAACGTGTTATTATTATATATCTCGCAGTCTCTCCGAGTGTTTGCATGCGAACGGCGGCTTAAAAATATTTAGATGCTACATGTAATTGACGATGACGGATGTTTGATACATGGGGTTGGACCTGCACGCCGTTGTCAATCTCGCCTTAATACGGGCACGGGTTAATCTGTTCCAACGATCATCTTCTCTCCCACTTCTCACTTCGTATCTGCCATTCTCCCTTCATGTCCTTTGTACGCTCTTTCTCTCATTTCACTCTCCCCACTTTTATCTCTCTCTCCTCCTCCCAGCTATTGATTCTGTTACCTGACTCGCACTGTCAGGCAGTTGATTCGTTTCTAGGCACCGATAGGATTGGTAAATATTTTTGTTAACTGTATATTTTGGTCTAGCATGCGACGTCTAGTCATTCTGCCTATCTCTCTGTCTGCTCTCTTGCTGTTGGCCTTTTCCGTTTTGGACATGACAGCTGTTATTATTTCTTCCTTTTGTTTGCTCATTACTTTCTGTTCACGACTTTTCCTCTCTATCCCACTATCCTTTCTTTTGTTCGACATTTTCGTTCCTTGTATTTCATTCATGTTAAATTTAACTCTCTCTCTCTCTATCAATTTGAATTCTCGCTCTAAAATTCCCCTTTTCCTCAATTCTTCGCTTCATTTTAATTTATATCTCTCCTAATTTATTTCATTCTCTTTAAAATTATTGATATCCTTTATCCTTTCCTTCCAACTTAATATAACCAGTTCTTTTTGTTGTTAATTACGCTTTCTTCCTCTTAATTTCTCTTTCTATCTCTTATATTTTCACTTTGTCTTAATCTCAATATTTGTTGTTCTCTTCTCCGTCTTTTTATCTTTCTCAGAACTTCTCACTTTTCTGTTTATTTATTTCTCTAAAATATTCTCTTTCTAAACGAATTTTCTCTCGTTTCTTCTTGATTTATTCATTTATACAATACTCTTTTTCTCCATCATCTTCGTTTTTCTTTAACTCATTTCCATTTTTCAGTTCACTCTGTTCTTTCTTTCTTATCATTCTTATCTTTCCTCTTTCTCGATTGCTTTCTCATTCCGTTATTTTATCACCCACCCAAATCCCCTCTCTCCCTCTTCTCTCTCTCCCATTTGCCCACTTCACATTTCCTCCACTTCCACTTGGCGAAAATAAAAAACCGACAGTATCCCAAAACCCTTTCTCTTCTCCGCGTCACATCCGGTTCGCGGTATTCTTCCCAATTCCTTCTTCTCCGCCAAAGAAAGGAAAAAGCGTCGTGTACTGTCCGAGAGAAAAAGAGAAAGGAGGGAGAGAGGGAGGGGTGAGAGAGATAGAGGGAGGGGAGAGAGATAGAGAGAAGGAGGGAAGAGAGATAGAGAGAAGGAGGGGAGAGAGATAGAGAAAGGGGGGGAGGGATAAAGTTTAAGGGGTCTACTTTTTTCCGAGGAAGTTGGGAATTTTTTTTAATGTCTTCGGGGCAAGTCCTGTTTCTCTCTCTCTCTCTTGCTCGAAGGGTATTTATCCGCCGTGGAATGTCGGGAAACTTTTATACAATATGTTTTTTCCTTCTTCTTCTCTCGGAAATCTCAGGAATGTCGGCACGGCGACACGGGTCTCCGAGACAACTAACTCTGCTTAATATGGTTGTTCTGAGAGTATATTGCCTCGGAAGGAAAAACCCAAGTGAAAATTCAAACAAGTTTCTCGTTTTTTTATTTCTTTTAAAATGGACCACGGGGGATGATATTCGCAACAAGTTACTAGTGTACAGAGAAAGAATGAAGGATGTTTTTGCGATGAAAAGTCGTTTTTACCCTAAAAATTAAGAACTGGACCTAACATTGATGTCATGAATTTTGCGATTGATTTTTCGATTGATTGATATTTCACCATTAATGTTAAGTACGAATTATGTAAAACGAACTACCACCCACCATAATTATTCTCCCTTCGCATCATGGAATAAATGAGAACGACTGAACATATCGTCGCATGACTATGAAATGTATGAAAAGGTTTTCGTTCGCCGAGAGACGCTAAAAATTCGATGCAGCGGCAAAAAATTGAGTAATCGATAAAATTCGCGACATCGATAAAAATCGACCTATCGATAAAAATTTGAGCTATCGAAGAAGAATAATGTCTTATAGCTGTCAAGAATTCAAGGTACATGCATTCGAATGATAAAAGTCCTACTGCGTTTAATACTTTATCACGGATTGGGCCGAAGGTGGGGGGAAAGATTATATATAAATATATATATAGAGAGAGAGAACAGAGGAAAGGCGACTAACAACTCCACCTTTCGCGCAGTCACGAAATGAGTAATGGCCAATAAGTGATACAGCATGACTTCATACATTTGCGACGGAGATGAACAATTGAAATCCCTCCCTCGCAATGACAACGCAAAACTTTTTCGACAAGCTTCAAATTACGCTGACGGCTGGTTTTATATATTTATTTTTTTAAACCTGTCACACGTCAAATTCCGTTTATCCTTTAAAGCGCGCTAACTATTCCGGGGATCCATCGATTACATCGGATTATGCCCATCCCTCACCCACCCCTCTCTTCTATTTCTTTTCGAATGGAAATCCGTGTGAGGGGATGAAAAACACATTCGAAAAAAGAGTTAAACAGTATCCGTTTTGCCGTGAGCAGTAAAAACTACAAAAACGCGGGCGTAAAATTATATTTTCAGATTATAAGATCAAACTATTTAGACGCATGATACTGTATCTATAAGCTGCGACTTTTATCGTTTCTAACCATGGTAACAATGGTGGAAAACGCTAATTTTAGGCATGTGGTGAGATAGATAAATCTCTTTTGAATCCTAAGAAGTGACAGATGGCAATAAAGGAGTACACAGAATTTATTAATGCGTTCATTTTGATTTGGAATCAATGCATAAAAACATTTGGCACACGGTTCTGAAAATGGAATATGATGAATTTATCTCGAATATTTTTAAATTAATTGAATATTTATTGGCCAAAATGCAGAAATCTGACTTTTAAGAAAGGCCAGCAATTGAAAATGTCTCCTTAGTACCTCCTAACAAGCTTAACAACGATTTAATTTTTGATAGTTTTATTTAAATAAATCATACAATGGTTTTATTGAAAAAGGGATGTTCTAATTGGTCAATATAGACTGCAATGAAATTGGCTCGACAAATTTTGTGGTAGATATCCTATAACAAATCTTATATAAATCACAGGTATATGAAATGACACATGCGGGCGGAAGGAATGACAGACATCTCCTATAAGCATAGACCGTGCACTTCATGCTAATATTATTTTATCCTTGCAAAATGGAATATTAAAACATATCATGACTATAGGAAGACCTATCAGTCCATTATAGGATTTTTCCATAACAGAACGATTCTCCAAAAATAGCAAGGTTTTATAATATTGTAAGGTTTTAATCGTTGGCATACCAGTTTGTCTACTAGCAACTCAACTTTTAACTACTATATCACAGACATGGAATCTAGTAAAATTATAGATAGACGGCGTAAAATGCAACAGCGTAAAATGTAAAAAACGGAGAAAAGATGTCTTAGCACGAATAAAAAGATAATTATAATGAGTTTTCACAAGGCATTCTTCTGCTAATTTAGAAATTTCCATTTTTATGCCGGCCGTCATTAATTAAAAATAAATAATTTTAAATTAACTAATTAACCAACAGGCCTATTATAACGGAACATTTGCGCACGTACAAGCAAAACAGTAAAAGTAAAAATTACTGCAGCGTTGACAAGCGTACTGCCGCAATTTTGCAAAATTATTGCGACTGCCACTTAAAAAAAACAACATCATGTCAAAAACGTGACCGATTCAGTTATTTCCAATAGTTCATGAAATTTGATCTTTTTTTAAATGTTTCCTGCCCAGCAGTAAAAAAACACGATGACCCAGAGTCAAAAACAATTTATTTCCGAACAAATAGTCCAAAAAGTTCAGTTTATTCGTTCCATTTCCCCTTTCTTTCCCTCTCTCATTCACTGTGAATTTGAGGCAGGCGAAAAAATGTTCGAACACATACGCAGCAAAAATTTATCCGATGGCATCGTGTATCCACGGGACTCGTTAAAATCAAAAACGTGTCACCAGGGGACGCGATAAGAATTCATTCGCGAACTCCGATCTTCGTCAAACGTTTGAAGTGCGAAAGGGAGCAATTTTCGGTCGCGTCGCTCTATCATCTCGTGAAGTCATTTAAGTTCATAAATTCCTAGAAAAACCCATTTACGTGAAATATATGAAGCCATTTCAGCAATATATAAACGATTAATTGGAAAATTAAAATAATTCCTTGGATGCATTAACCCGTTGTCACATATTAACATGAGCTTCTCGCCATGTGTAGCATTTTTTATAGAAATAAAAGAACCTCACTCCATACCCGTTATCAGTTATTTTTTCGTAAAAATTTCAGTCTATACCTATCGAATGACATTCGTATAACATTTTCATACATGTTCCTGCAAATCCCCATTTTCCATTTACGTTTTTTTTTAATTGAAATACATATATTTCATGGTGACGACTTCAGCTTGTAAACGAATATGACAAATTCCCGCACATCGCGTCCTTAGACGCAGATAAAACTAATAATGAAGACATTTCAATAAATAATTTCGATAATGATTTAAAAGTATTCGATAATTGTTGATAATATAAGATATAAAATTTAATCAAGCACTCGTCTTGTAGTTTTCTTTACGATTTTATTTCCAATTACGAACCATTTGACTCAGCGATTAGTAAATTAACAGGTAGTTCCGAACTCTGTTGACCATATTACAATTGGTTAAAATTCCAAGGAATGCATATTAAAATCTAATCTGCATTTTACAGTATTAAGAAAACAGGAAATCACGATAAAAATAAATCTTTAGGGCCCTATTTCGACATTAATATCACACGAAAAGAGAGAGATTAATAAAGAATATAACATGAAACCTGACATTAACACCAGAAATATATTTGACATGGTCAAAGAATATACCATTTTCGAAACAATAACTTAAAGCGAGTAGTTCATAAAATTACATATCCATTAGGAAATGCTCTTTGGCGTGGCACTCTTAAAAAGTCGGCTATTTAATTCGGAACGATTAAACTAATTAAACCTATGATGAAGAAACACCGACCGAGGAGGAGAAGTAACTTCTCTCTCACAACACTCCACGAATGCATTAACGTCGCGGAATCAACTCCCTTTAACTTATCAAGGGCGACCACCGCTGAAAAGCTTTCGGAAGACTCTTTTAATACAAACTCAGCTCCTACAGAGTTGCCAACACCTTCCACAGAGCTCCACGAACTTGTTCTTCGGTGGAGGGGGGGAGTGGTAGCCGAGTTGTTGGTGGCTGCCTCAGGCTATGGGAGTAGAAGGAGGGAGAGATGGGGAGGGAGAGATGGGGAGGGACAGGGAGAGATGGAGAGGGAGAGTTGGAGAGAGAGAGAGAGAATAAGAGATGGATGGAGTGAAAGGAGAGAGAATGAGACGGGAGGAAAAATGATAGAGGAAAGAAATAGAAATATAAGATAAAGGATTGAGCGATAGAGGGGATATATGGAAATAGAGGATGATGAAAGACGAGAAAAGATCAGAAGGAAAATGGAGGTAATTAGAGAGATGGAAATCATGTAAAAAGAGAAACGGGGAAAAGGAAAGAATAATGGGGAAAAATATGGAGCATGAGATGGAGAGTAATAACAAGATGGAGAGTAATAACAAGTGGGAGAGAGGGGGAGGAGAGATGGAGGAGAGAGATGGGGGAGAGAGATGGAGGAGAGATGGAGAGATGGTGGAGAGATGGTGGAGGAGAGATGGTGGAGGAGAGATGGTGGAGAAGAGATGGTGGAGAGATGGTGGAGGAGAGATGGTGGAGGAGAGATGATGGGGAGAGGGGGGGGAGAGAGGAGGAAGAGAGGGGGGAAGGGGAGGAGAAGAGGGAGGGAGGGAGATAGGGGGGAGGGAGGGGGGGAGGGAGGGGGAGAGAGAGGGGGAGGGAGGGAGAGAGAGGGGGAGGGAGGGAGAGAGAGGGGGAGGAAGGGAGAGAGAGGAGGGAGGGAGAGAGAGGGAGAGAGAGGGAGAGAGAGGGGGAGGGAGGGAGAGAGAGGGGGAGGGAGGGAGAGAGAGGGGGAGGGAGGGAGAGAGAGGGGGAGGGAGGGAGAGAGAGGGGGAGGGAGAGAGAGGGGGAGGGAGGGAGAGGGGGATGGAGGGAGAGAGAGGGGGAAGGAGGGGGAGAGAGGGGGAAGGAGGGGGGGAGAGGGGGAAGGAGGGGGAGAGAGGGGGAAGGAGGGAGGGAGAGGGGGAAGGAGGGAGAGGGGGAAGGAGGGAGAGAGAGGGGAAGGAGGGAGAGAGAGGGGAAGGTGGGAGAGAGAGGGGGAAGGAGGGAGAGAGAGGGGGAAGGAGGGAGAGAGAGGGGAGGGAGGGAGAGAGAGAGAGAGGGGAGTGAATATAAAGGGAAAATGGAGGATGGAAAAGGATGGAGAAAGATGGAGAGAATAAGAGATAGGCATAGGGAGGGAGGAAAGTGGGAGGAGAGGGACAGGGAAGGAAAAGAGAGGGAGTGAGGAAAGGAGTGTGAAGTAAGGAGAGAGAGAGAGAGGGGGAAAAGAAGGGAGAATTAGTGGTAGAAATGAAAACGAGATGATGGAGAGAGGAGTGAGGGAGAGAATGAGTGGAATGAAGGTGAGGAGAGTGGGAGAGAGGAAGAGAGAGGAAAAGGAGGGAGGAAATGGGAGGAGGTTAGGAGGATCCGAAGGAGGGGAAACACTGGAGGTGGAGGTTCAACAACCTCGGGTTGCACGGCGTTTCTTGTGTGTTGTGGGTGGGGTGAAAAAAAGGCTTAAAAACAATCTCGGAGAGGTAAGAGACCGGGTCGGATTGGGAGGAGTGGAAGACGAGTGTGCATGCGAGCCTGCGTGTGTGTGTGTGAGAGAGAGAGAGAGAGAGAGAGAGAGAGAGAGGTGGACTTCCCCACCGTTTAAATGTCGCATACATTATCCAGGCCTTAAAAGGTCGCGAATTAAATCGCTGAAAACAAGTCTCACCGTGGAGTAATCCACGCCTTTCACTCGTTCACGGTCAACACCCTTCTTAAATAAAACTCGCCCTTCTCTTCTCCTCCCTCTCTCCATCCTCCTTACATACCTGTATCCTCACTCTATTTCCTCCGTTTCGCCACTATCTTCCGTTTCTCTGTCCATTTGCCTATTAACCACTCATTTTCCCTTGTTCCATCTCTTACTATCTCAATTTTTTATTCTCTCATTCTCTTCCTCTCTATCCGCTATTATCTCTATTCTTATCTCATTAACCTTTCTTTCCTACCTCTCTCCCTTGCCCTTTATCATTTTCCCCCACTCATTTTCCTCTTCCTTCTCGTATTTTCCCTCCCACCCCTCTTTAAGAATGGACCAAATTTCGCACG
This sequence comes from Tanypteryx hageni, assembly GCA_028673005.1. NCBI lineage: Eukaryota > Metazoa > Arthropoda > Insecta > Odonata > Petaluridae > Tanypteryx > Tanypteryx hageni. The sequence goes on from CM054115.1 coordinate 138,288,598, forward strand.
AATAAAGACGATTATCTATCTATCCCTCCTCTTTTTCCTTCCCTTTCTCTCTCACTACCTTCCTCTCCTCATCACCATTCCTCTCTCTTCTTCTATTTGCCTTTCCTTTTCTTTCATCCCAATCCCTCTAATTATCTCCTTCATCCTTCCATCCACTCCCTTTTTATCCATCCTTACTCTCGTCACTTCTCCCTCATTTCCTCTTTTACTACACTTTTTTTCTTCCCTATGTTTCTACTACCTTCTGCCCTGCGTATCTCCTTTTGCCTCTCCGCAATCTTCCCCACTTCTCATTTTCTCTTCATCAGTTCCTACTTACTGTATCCCTTTATTTCGCTTTCTCTCCCTTCTCCTTCTCTCTCTTATTATCATTCCCCGCCTTTCAATTTCCTCCCCTTCCCATCTTCCCTTCATCATTATTTCCTTCTTTTCTTTTTCTTCCTCTCCGTATCCCCCTTTCCTTTCTAGATGACAAACGCTCTATGGAGATTTCCTCGCGGACAACTAAGGAGCTATATTCCTAGGGAAGCTCTAATTAAACTTCTGTCCCAAGTGGTCGTTTTTCCCACCGAGACGGCCGCGTGTGTGCGTGCGAATGCGCGGAGGTGTACAGACGGAAACGCACAAACACGCACGCCTGTGAACGAGCACAAATCACTCCCAGGGTACAACGTGCATTACCAAATAAGTACGTCGCCTGATTGATCGCCGTCGACGATTAACTTTACGAGGGAAAGAGGCGTTCTTCTTTTGTCGCTCTTGAACCGCCAGTCGTCGCCTCTGAGAAGTGTACGTCCGCGGCCGCTTATTTTTTAACGTTTAAACGGATGCGAAAACTCAAGCGCTATATTAATGCGAAGTGGTGTCCGGTTTCTCCGCGGCGTTAACGTGAAACGAAAGTAAATAACACGAGAGTCCGTGATTTTTTTTAACGGCATGGGATACGCGCAAGGTGCACGCGTAGGCACTCATTTGCACAAACAAACAAATCACCGAGGGAATGGCAAGGTTGACCGAACACGTACGGCACCGGATTGATTGCGTGCTATGGATAAATTTACTATCGACAGATAGAGAGAGTGAGGGAAATAGGGTCGGAGAGAGACGAAGGAAAAAAAAGGAAGCGGAGTGGGATGGAGAAGAGGGAAGAGAGATAGACGGGATAGGGAGGGACGAAAGGGGGATGGAGGAGAGGGGGAGGGAGGAGAGGGGGGAGGGAGGAGAGGGGGAGGGAGGAGAGGGGGAGGGAGGAAAGCGGGTGGGAGGAAAGGGGGAGGGAGGAAAGGGGGAGGGAGGAAAGGGGAGGGAGGAAAGGGGAGGGAGGAAAGGGGAGGGAGGAAAGGGGGAGGGAGGAAAGGGGGAGGGAGGAAAGGGGGAGGGAGGAAAGGGGGAGGGAGGAAAGGGGGAGGGAGGAAAGGGGGAGGGAGGAAAGGGGGAGGGAGGAAAGGGGGAGGGAGGAAAGGGGGAGGGAGGAAAGGGGGAGGGAGGAAAGGGGGGAGGGAGGAAAGTGGGAGGGAGGAAAGGGGGAGGGATGAAAGCGGGAGGGAGGAAAGGGGGAGGGAGGAAGAGAGAAGATACAGGTGAATGAAGAGGGAGAGGTAAAAGTGGCGAAAGGAGAACAGAAAGAGGGAGCAGAAGAGAAAGGGGATGAAGAGATGGAGAATGAGAGGAAGAGATTAAGTGGAAAGGGGGGTAGGGTGGGATTGAGGGAGGGAAAGAGAAAGGTGGGAGAATGAAAGGAACAGGGACCGGGCTGGATAAGGGAGGAAAGTGAGAAGGAGCTAGAGGATGAGAGAATGAGGGTGAGAGGGGATCAGGAGATATCGTAGGGGAGTGATCGTAGATAGAGAGAAGAGAGATATGAAGTAGAGAAGCATTGAGGGAGAGGTGGAGGTAGATACAGAGATAGGTAATTGAGGGAGATAGATGGAAAGAAGGGGAGAGAGCGGGGGACAGAAGAAAGGAGAGAGAGAGAGAGAATAAGGGATATAGACAGGGAGAGTCAAGCAGAGAGCGAGAAAGGGAGGAGAATACAGGGAGAAACTACTTACTCTCTCGTTTTCACAGATTCTCAGTCGGTGATTCCTGCAAATTATGCATTGACAATGATCTTCATTATAATTAACTACAGATCCAATTAAGACTGTAGTCCTGTATTTCATCGGCTCGTTCGCCATTAGCATAGGTAAACACCAGCAAACTACAGCCTCGCTGTTCACTCACAAAAACAATGGCAACAGACAATTAAATTCCATTATCCCATCCCGCAATCGAATTCGTGAACTTAGTAATAAGTCGGAAGCACTCTAAATGCACGCTATAATGCACTTTGAACCCGAATTAATGAAAATATGAAATGACTCAGTGGCGACACACGAATTATGTAAGAAGACAGATTATAGCTGTATATTTCAATCCCAATACGCACATTAAAGGCTCTTCTCATAAGTATTCCCATATCAAAACAAAGAGAAAATTATTAATAATTTTCCCATATTCTCGCACTCCATCAATCTTAATACAACAATCAATCTAAATATAAATCTGAATAATGCTGCTAAAAACTTCATGCTCTGACAATATATTCTTTTTACTTTCTCTGGATTATTTCTTTCTTCAACATCATAATTAAAGCAGTCCCTAAGAGGAAGGCATGAACATAACAGTTCGCAATATATTTGCATTTATATTAAAAAAATTATGCTAAATGCTAAAATTCTTCCTAAAATTTCTAAAATGACCAGCTGTTTATTGCACTACCTCTCAGATAATCATTGGCGTAGGAAAGAGGGAATCAGCAGGTCGCAGAAACAAAATTCAATCTGGGGTTCCGGTAGTTTAGTGGTTAGGACGCTGGCTGCTACTCGCCTGCTGCTTGAAAAGGCATCGGGTACGAATCCTGAGCAAGTAGGATTTTTCCAAGGTCGCCCGGCCCCGTTTGTGTGGTTTGAGAAGACCGCGCAAATTCAGCTTTTCCGTCCTTCGGAAGGGACGTAGCTGTTGGCCCCCCTGGTATCTTCGTAAGAGCAGGCAAATGCCGGCACTGGGTTTCCCTTCTCCCTTCCCCGGCTATTCATTGCACTACCTCTGAGATACCCACTGTGCGTAGGACCGAGGCGAATCGGCTAGGCATTCAAATTCAAATGCAATCTATAAATCATGAGTAAGTATAAAATGTAAAATATAGATATTGTCAACTCATACAAATGGTAACTATAGGATGCTTCTAAAATACGCCCGTGGAACACCGAGTAACATAATTATACAGAGAATCATAAATTTGTATAGAATAACAAATCATTTAAATAATCGTATCACAATAATCGGTATTGCACACATTGCATATATCGTCTCATAATAAAAATGGAGGTTCTCGCTGAGTCTAATTGTAAGAAAAACTAAATAAATAAGAAGACTCTTGAGGCTATCCGTTGGGGCTGGTTGATACTAGCTTGCCTACCTCGGACCCAGCCGAGAAAACATCCGCGTTCGGAAACGGGAAAAATGAACTGCCCGGCAAGTGGAAGACCCGGGTTCGTTTAAAAATATTGCCAATATTACAGCTTATTCCTGTCCGCATAGCATCTTCAGATCACTTTATTCCATCAATTTCGAGAAGAAACTATGTTATTTCCTTGCAAGGAGAAAATAATTCCGACAATAACTCACCATGTAATTAAAAGACAACATGATTCGGGGTCATATACTACTAAGGTAAACATTAATCCCTACGTTTTGAGGAATAAAAAAATCTCTTTATGCCGACTTACCAGGATAAATATGGATAGATGCTATTAATGGATCATATGATCCCTATGCCTCAGGCATGAGTTGGAATAATGGGAAATTTGGATATAGGAGAAAAAATCTATATGATTCTCCTGTTTCCATTATTCCAGCTTATGCCTGTAGCATAAGGATGATGATACGATCCATTAATATCATCTATTTATAATTGGGTAATCACACTGTTGAGAGGGCATGAGTTTTCTTTGATGTAGCTCTTAGAGGACATCCGTTTGGGCTGGTGGATACAAGCTTGGCTAGCCCGGTCCTAATCTAAGAAAACATTCCCGTTCTGAAACAGAAAATTACTTTGCTACGATATTTCAGTGATAGAATATCCCCCCGGCAAGTGGAAGACTCGGGTTCGATTCCCGGTCAAAGCATATTTGTTTTCTCCTGTTTCCAAATTTCCCACAATAAATATGGTACATATCTATGTAGGTACTTTCATAAATTTTCCGTCCATTGTCTTTAAGTCGATAAAAAATATCGAACTCCTGTGTATTCCAAATTTCGATTGTTGAAAATCGCCATTAATCGAACTTTCCGTTCCACTTATTCTTTTTTACCCGATAATTTCGTTTTTTCGAGTCGCTGTCTTTTTTTCCGTAAGTGCCGAATGATCTATAATCGCCCGTATTTATTTTGAGGCGCGATCGATTATGCCTTCAAAAGATCGTTTCTCCTCCATCTCTTCAGGGAAGGGCTTATTATTTCGAAAGCAGGCGCTGCAATTTTACCGTTAAAAAACTTTCACATTACAAAAAGCCGAGATAAGGCGAATCCGCAATTTAGAATTTATCAATTTTTCGCAATCTAGACCCTCTTTATCGGGTCTTTATTTCGAAAGTTTTTGAGCCGTTAAACGATTTAACTCCTTAAAAAAATTTCGGCGACGACTGATGTAATTTTCGGACAGGAATGATCGTGAATTTTTTTTCTGTTGGTAATAGTTTTTCATCCATCTACATTACGAGAGAAAGTCTAAATGACGAGGACGACATGAATTCTGAAAACCATTGGGAACACTGAATCTTGATAAGGTTAAAAGCTTTGAATGCTGGGACGCTAAGAAAGACTTTCCTATGCCGGAGAACGTGAATTGTGAAAATGGACACGAAAACAATGAAATGACGGATGCACCGAAGAAATGTCGTCGAACACCTACAACCACAACAATAAACATAAATGATAGAATTTACTGGGAATAATTTTGAAACGAGAAAAATTCTGCCATGACCGGGAATTGAACCCGAGTCTTCCACTTGCCGGGCGGACATTCTACCACTGAACTACCGTGGTAGAATAGTTATCTTATTTCTGACCGCGAATGTTTTTCTTATGATCAATTTATCTCATCAATTTCTAGCTAAGGCAATTTGAGAGGAAAGGGTTTTTCTTCGACATATCTCTTGGGGGACACGTTGGGGTTAGTCGATACTAGCTTAGCTATCCCGGCCTCAACTAAGAAAAACGTCCGCGTTCAAAAACAGAATTAGTTTTCCACGATAGTTCAGTGGAAGAATATCCGTCCGGTAAGTGGAAGACCCGGGATCGATTCCCGGTCATGGAGGAATTTAACTTCTGTTCCAAAATTATTCCCAACTTTCCGGTTTATTCCTGTCTGCATAGGATCTTATGATCAGTTTATTCCATCAATTTATGTAATTTACAATATTAACGGAATGATTGCTCTATTATAAAGGTTAGAAATGTAAAATGTATTAAGGGCTCTATCGCGAATTTGTTCAAGAAGTTTTTTTTTAAACTTTGATATGAGAAAAACCCGGGCGTCGATATTTAAACAAAGAAAGCAAAAAAATAGACTAGAAAATACGATCAAGTGGAAAAAGTCAATGATTCCATTCCTAAAAATACGAATACACAAAGACAAAAATTTCTTAAAACTTCGACGTTTTATACCCAAACTTTCAAGATCAAAGATAAAAAACAGCCTCCAAAGACGCAGAAATAGTAAAAACAAACAAACGCAATTATGCACGAGTATAGCAAGAATGTTTTTCATGGACCAGGACCCTGCCTGCAAACTTACAGGATAATAAATCAGGTGAATTTTGGTACGAGGATTTAAGCGATTGAACCGAATGGGATTTTTTTCTCGAAATTAAAAACGCCAGTGAACGAAAAAAATATGGGTAGTGACGATTGTGGTGCACGTGGGGAATTTCAGTTACTGCCGTTCTATATTTACACGGGACTCTGAGGAGCTCTGGAGGAGATAAGAACGAGGACGTGAATAGCGAAGAAAGAGAATGATGCGCGAGGCCTGTAAGTCGAGAAAAAAGTCAAGAGAAATATTCTCCAAAACTTCAAAACTGAGAAACCCGGTAGCATAAAATTCAAGTAGAAACGATACCCAAGAATAAGCGCTCAAGTATCAAAAATTGAAAAAGTACTTAGCTTTCTACAAGAACTATAATGAGGTTATGAGGAACGTAACCCACGCCAATTGGCGAGGGACTACTGTACTAATTTCTTCAATGTTAAATTCTTAAGTGCTTATTCTTGATTTTGTTTTTAGCCATCAAACGGGCTCGATAATTCCCTAGTGCAGGGGTCACTTTTTACTGAAAGGGCCACACGAGGCTTCATGATCCACTGTGCGGGTCACATTCGGCATTTCAAATGACTGCTCGGGCAGTGTCAAAATTTCAAAGATTGAGAATTTTTTTCGATTCTGTAATATGCAATTCGCTTATATTAAAAGTAGATTTCACACAAGCACTCGGAAAATGTCGTTTAGATATCATAAATGATATCTAATGAATACTCTTGCTGATAAGGCGGGCCGGATGTGGCCCGCGGGCCGTAGTTTGGGGATCCCTGCCCTATAGTGGATCAAACATGAATAGAATGATCGAAACCGTAACTCTGTGATTCATAAAATGGCGACTGGATGCAACAAACTATTTGATAATAGTAATATTACTACAGAGCACAGTTCATGCGGCGACATAAACGTATTCAAATGACTGACGGTGTTTGTAAAAACAATTCTCGGGCTAAAATATTTTCATCTCCGAGGGGGCATCTCGGTTAGTCGAATATCCGGTTAACCAGACGTTTAGGTTTTCGCTTGGGTGAATACAATAAATACGCTTAGGATGTAAACAAGGGTCTACAAATACTGATCAAAGTGGGATGTGCCACTAAACTTGGAATACTAAATGATAAAATAGGAAAAAAATACAGCACAATCCAATAGAGAGAATCTCATCAGCAATATTGAAAGACTCTCTTTTAATACAAAGAAGTGAGAAGTTGGCAAAGAGTAAAGAATTCATGGTATTTTTCATGACTACGTGGAATCCCGTTACGGTAATAATGAAACCATTTGATATATGCTTTTTGATTTATATTTTTTTCAGGGTAAGGAGGTCCTTTCATTTTAACATCGAGAGATTTCCTAAAAGGGCGGTTTAGCTGGGTGATCGCTAGTTGGAGAGAGAGGGTTCACTTTTCAAAATTATCACTTGAGTATCATCATCATAGGTAGTCTGTCCGTAGACAGGTCCGTGATTATTCATGGTTAAACCTGGTTCTCCACATACTCCTATTTTCCGCTGTCCTCTTCATATCTTGATAACTCTCCTTCCCTTTTTCCATCTAGTTTTCCTTCTAACACGTCTTTAATCATACTCTCTCTCTCTCCTCAGGTAATGCTCAACCCAGTTTGCCTTCCTCTTTCTAATAGTCTGTATAATCATTCGCTTCTCTCCTTCTCTTCATAGCACTTCATCATTATTCATCCTATCTGTCCATTTTATCTTTATCAACATTTCAAAGCTTTCCAAGTATTTGATATCATTTTTCCTTAGCGCCCATGTTTCTGCCCCGTACAAAGCTATACTCCATACATAGCATTTTATGAACTTCTTGAGTATATGCAGAGGATAATCTTTTTGCTGAGAAATGCATACGGTTAGGTTAGGGAAAGCGTAATATTAAATTAACATCGTATGAGAAGGAAAGATAGAATGAGCAGAGATTCAACATTAAAGTTCTTGTTTAGGAAACACAGATGCCGGGATCATAGGGAATGAAATGCGATCTATCAAGCGTAGCAAGTATGTTTGATAAGAGGAAGGACATAGGATAACGTGGATGAAACGAGCATGGACAAAAATGTGACCGAAAACATGCGAATAAATTTCGTGAAACTATACTTTTGTATTAGGCGAGTGAAATATATACATTTGAATACGTCAACGTTGGCAAGCTGAACGTCGTAGAATTACATCACGGTCAGTAAGGTCAAGTAAAAGGATGGTGAGGGGATAGTCAGGAAGTCACACCTTTCTTCCTAAGCCTTTGAAACTGACCAGCTACTCATTATACTACCTCTTAGATACCCATTGCGGGTGGATAAGAGGGAATCAGCAGGTCGTAAAAAATGACATTAGCTAATTTTATAATGTTTATTTTTTTACAACTACATTTTCGATGCGATTCAATTCGTGATCAAATCATAATAATTTCCACTCATTAAACTAGCTGTAAACACGCCATCTCTACTCATATAACCGCGTCAACGCATACGTCCATATACGAGTAGGTAAAACACACTAGGGAATAATATATAACTAAATAACCGGCATCAGAACAAATCTAGGAGAACCCATACTGGCGTTGAGTTCTAGTTCCCTTTTTTACACCTCTCAATTGTTTCACGTTTTTCTTTAGTTTCCAAAAAGCGCGATATTCCTCTTCGGTCATCACTCGCCACTTCCCTGAAGGGAAACTAGGCCGCCCCGAACTTGACCTTATTCTTCGATTCACATAAAAAATGACGAATCGATAAAACGCTCCGAAAAAATTAACATGTCTGCCATAAATCCTCCCGCTTCGGACGGAAAGTGCGACATGCTTTCTCGCTAATAAAGTTTTTTCGTCGAACAAAAAAGCGCACATTCTGAACAGCTGTGAGATTAAAGGGACGCGAGTCTCTGCCGAGCTATGAACGTTGAACCGTGGAGCTATTATGCATTAAGTGCTCTCCCCCGCGTTTTAAAACTCCTTATGACTTCCCTCTTTCCTTTATGCTATTCTTCTCTTACGTAACGGATCGCTCTTGCGCGACGCGAAGTTTTTTTTTATACCACACTTTAACGTTTTAATAGTCCTAAAAACGCCCTTCACCAATATGAAATTGAGGGGTTTAAAACGGAGGGCCGATCGCAGCGCCAAGTGATCGGAAATAAAAACGGGAGAATCCGATTTTCACCCGATTGTCAATTTAAAAACTATCCAATCCAATCCATGTGATGATGACGGACTGAGAGTCCTTACGTTTGCCGTCTGCGTGAGCAGCGTCTCACACTTCCGACAATACAAGCACTGATTTTGATAGGGAACTTAAGAGTTAATTAAAGCTATTACATTGTGCCTCCAGGCGGAGAAACATTTGTGTTTAATCAGTAGTTAGTATCTAGTTTCCTTACATACTAAGAAAATGTACGTCAATACATATTTATTTAACTTTTATGACATAATTATATATATACATAAATATTTAAGAAATAAAAGTAAGAGGTGGATTATCTATATTTTTTAATTTTTGATCTTTGCTTTTTTATTTTGGGGGTTCATATATTATTTTGTAATTAATTAATTAGGATTTTATTTGTTAATTTAAAAACTATGAAATTGTATGCGCTTATATATCACGAATCACTTTAGAGGCTTATAAGCCTAAACAATGACGTCATCTCAACCTATGTTACGTCAGTTATTCAAAGAGACATGATTATTGAATTCGTACTCGCTAATTTCGATTCTTATAAGTTTATTCTCCATATCTGCGACGCAATCACGTTACACAAATGAGACCGCCAACAGCAATCTATTAACAGTCGAGAGAATGGACATGGACGAGATAGAAGATGAGGCAAGAGACGTCGGGAAACCAAAAGCAACTGCCATTATAAATCCTCGCCCGCGTCTCCGAAATATCGTTCTACTACGACGCCTCGACGTATTTTCCTTCCTCGACAAGATTAAGGGAAAAAGCATTTCTAATCGAACCAGCGCCTTGTATCACTCCGAACCGATCTGCCTCTTTCGGACCGAGGATTACTAAGGTGATTAATGGCGTCCAAACGGAGATTCCGCGTTACATAAATGACAACACGGCACGAAATCTTTCCAGGAATATGCAACCGGGTGGAGGAGAACCGCCCGCGGTCTCGGGAAAAAATCGCGTCTTCATAAAGATTTATCGTGCTCGCCGGGAGATATTTTACCAACATTTTTACTTACTTAAAACGTACCGTTTTTAATCTCTTAGTCTTTACTACAGTGTTTCTCAACCTTTTTTTCTTTGCGTCACCCCATTTCTGTTCTGCGTCACCCCGTTTACTGTTCTATTTCCTTCAAGTCATCTTTAAAGATAAATTAGGTTTTATCTACAACATAAAGATCAAAATTTACGCATTCAAAGAAGCAGAGGCAGGTATTCTTCTGGTTTTATTTATTTTTATAAGCCAGAATATGATACACTGTGAATTTATCAAATATTTGTGTCACCCCTCAACAACTCTCGCGTCACCCTGGGGTGTGATGTCACCCCGGTTGAGAAACACTGCTTTACTATCATAAAAATGCAAACGTGCCTCGGTATGATGAGTGCTACCCACTTTACAGAATTCAGTAATTTTTCGACATTTTTCATGCTGAAATTGTGGACGCGCAGGCATTCACCTAAATTAGTTGTCAATTGTTTCCTCAAAAACGCAAATATTGTCTAAACCCATTTTCTCATAAGCGCATTGCTATGCATAGAGATTACGTACCTGCGGACTCAGACTAAAACATAGAAAGACAACTTATTGCCGAAGAATCGAAGATTCTGTCGCAACAGATTAAAATGATCAGAGCAGCCATCCGGAAAGTGGAAGATCCGATTTCAAATCCTCAAGACTACAATAGATTTGTATCGAATGCCTCTCGAAACATATTAACAACCATAACATGACCGCATCAAACAGGGAAATCTGTTTATTAAGTTATATTTTTAGTGTATTTCTTTTTCAACTTCCCAAGCTTGCGTCGTATTTGATCTGCATCGCTGTTAGATGCGGTAGTGCTTAAAAAGTAGAATTCAGACGTCATATATGAAACCCAGTGAGCACTCACCAATCAGACGACTTCAGGTTGGCGAGGCCCCGGGGCTTCCTCATCCCAACACCTTATTGACATCCATATATATATATATATATATATATATATATATATATATATATATATATATATAACAGAGCTTACGGAAAAGGAAAGGTAAAATGGATGTCAACAAGGTGTTGGGATGAGGAAACCCAGTGAACACTCACCAATCAGACGACTTCAGGTTGACGAGGCTCCGGGGATGTCGAAGCGACACACGTAAAAGAACACTAAAACACAGAAACATCACAAACGTAGAAGCTTTCGGAACTACTCCTTCATCAGCTCTCTCTCTGTAGCTGATGAAGGAATAACTCCGAAAGCTTCTACGTTTGTGATGTTTCTGTGTTTTAGTGTTCTTTTACGTGTGTCGCTTCGACATCCCCGGGGCCTCGCCAACCTGAAGTCGTCCGAATGGTGAGTGTTCGCTGGGTTTCCTCATCCCAACACCTTGTTGCCATCCATATATCCATTTTAACTTTCCTTTTCCGTAAGCTGTTATATATATATATATATATATATATATATATATATATATATATATATATATATATATATATATATATATATATTAACTAAAGGAAAAGAAAAGGTAATGATGAGGGTGGCAACAAGGTGTTGAGGGAAGCCCAGCGGACACTCACCAAGTTGAGGACCAAGCTGGCAGGCTGCTGGGGGCGTCGAAGAGACACGTAAAACACACGAACACAAAAACACACGCAAGCTTATCGGGCCTAAGCCCTTCTTCAGCGAAAGAGTAACATAAAGTGACACACTGGGCGGGGAATGACAGGGTGATGTGGGAAGGTTGATGATTGGAGGAGGTGGGGAGTAGGAGGGGTGGATAGCCAATAAAGAGGGAGTGTGATGAGGTAGAGTTCGAATAGTTACAAAGTAACAAGGAAACATTGTAAGGGGGCTAATAGGGTTAGCGGAGGTTGAGGCCAGGCGGAGAGAAAGAGTCGAGAAGATGGATATGTGCTAGTTCCCAGTGTCGGAGAAGGGGGGCAGGAGTGTCATAGGGTAAAACGCGAATAATCCTAACATTGTAGCAACTATTAAAGGGAACATTGTGGGTATTAGCATGTAATGCAACTGGGAGGGGGCGTCTGAGAGAAACGCTATTCCGGTGACCGTTCATTCGGATGTTTAACGGATTGCTGGTGAGGCCTACGTAAAACGCGGGACAAAGGGTGCAGGTAAGGAGGTAAATGACGTTACGGGTGGTGCAGTTGCTTCTGGAGGTAATGGGGTAGGTGATGTTGGCGGAGGGACTCGAGAAAGAAGATGATGGTAGGTGGATAGGGCAAGTGAGGCAGCGAGGTTTTCCGCAGGGGTGGGAACCTATTGCAAGAAGCGTGGTAGAAGTGGGAAGATCCTTCCTCCACAAGATATTTCCCAAATTTGGGGGCCGGCGGAAGGAGAGGAGCGGAGGATTGGCAAAAAGGTTGATAAAGAGGGACTGATGGGAGGAAGAGGTAAGAATTGGGTGGGCAGCATGAAGGATTGTTTTGAGAGCTTCGTGGATACCAGGATGGAAAAGTGTCGTAAGAGTGAGTGGAGGGGTAGATGCAGGAATAGTGGGTGTGTGAGGATGAGATCCAATGTGGGTAGGCGTCATCGCCCTATGGATCTGTTCGCGGACCAAGACTGGAGGGTAACCACGTTTATATATATATATCATCATAGGTAGTCTGTCCGTAGACAGGTCCGTGGTTATTCTTGGTTAAACCTGGTTCTCCATATACTCCTATTTTCCGCTGTCCTCTTTATATCTTGATAACTCTCTTTCCCTTTTAAATCGTCTATCAGCTGAAACGTTTTCCTACCTCTTTCCCTTTTTCCATCTAGTTTTCCTTCAACACGTCTTTAATCATACTCTCTCTCCTCAGGTAATGTCCAACCCAGTTAGCCTTCCTCTTTCTGATAGTCTGTATAATCATTCGCTTCTCTCCTATTCTTCGTAGCACTTCATCGTTTTTCATCCTATCTGTCCATTTTATCTTCAGCATTCTCCTCCAAGTCCACATTTCAAAGCTTTCCAAGTATTTGATGTCATTTTTCCTTAGCGTCCATGTTTCTGCCCCATACAATGCTATACTCCATACGTAGCATTTTATCAACTTCTTGCGGATATCTTCCCTTATATTCCCTGTAAGTAGTTGTTTCTTTCTCCTGAAAGCCGCTTTTGCTTTTCCTATTCTAGTTTTGATCTCATCCGTACATTTTGCCTCTCGTGTTATGATACTTCCAAGGTATTTATATTCCGAAACTTGTTCTAATGGCTTTCCCCCAATAGTTATGTTCAGATTCTCTTCTTTACCCGATATTCGAATGACCTTGGATTTTTCTGTATTTATTTCCATACCGTATTTTCTACCTGTTATCATTAGTCTATTTATCATTTTTTGTAGCTCCTCTTCCTTTCTTGCTAGAAGTACTTGATCATCTGCGTATTTTACTGTTCTTATAATACTTCCTCCAATTTTGAAATTCCCTGTGCCTTCTAAAGATTCTTGCATTAGACTTTCTCCATATATATTGAATAGGGTTGGCGATAGGCAGCAGCCTTGTCTTACTCATCTACCGATATTTATTCCGCAGGTGTCCACATTCTCAAACCTGACCTTTACAACTTGATTCTCATATAGATTCCTAATCAGTCTCCTGTCTTTCCAGTCTACACCTATATCCTTTAATATCTTCATCAACTTTACCAAATTTACTCTATCAAAGGCCTTCTGCCAGTCTACGAAACATGCGCAGATATCTTGACTGTATTCTATTGCCCTTTCTGATATGATTCTAACTACTCCTATAGCATCTCTAGTTCCTCGTCCTTTTCTGAAACCGAATTGATCTTCCCCTATTATTTCTTCTGCCTTTTTCTCCAGCCTTTTATTAAGAATCCTCGTGATGATCTTCGATGTGTGTGACAGAAGGCTTATAGTTCTGTAATCGTTACACTGCATTGCCTTTGGCTTCTTCTTTAGAGGGATCATTGTTACTTCTAGGAAATCCTGAGGCCACTCTCCCGTGTCGTAAATCTTATTAATTAATTTCGTGATCGCTTTTAGTCCTTCTGATCCTATGACTTTAAGTATCTCAGCCGGTATTCCATCGCTGCCCGTGGCTTTCCCCTTCTTTAGTTCCACTATCGCCTTTTCTACTTCGCTCTCCATAATACTTGGTCCTAAGTTGTCTTCTTCAATGTTTTCCTCATTTTCCAGTTCTATTTTTGCCGCTCCTGCCTGTTTGCTGTATAATTCCTTAATGTATTCTTCCCATACCTGTGCTACATCCTTTGTTTCTGAGACTATCTTCCCATCCGTATTCATAATTCCTTTGCCACAAATTCCATTAGACTTCTTATCTTCTAATTCCAGTGCCCTAGCGTACATCATATCGTACCGTCCTAACTTCTCCATTTGTTCTATTTCATCACATTTTCCTTTTATCCAATTTTCTCTAGCTTTATCTGTTACCCTTCTCAACTCATTGTTTATACGCCTATAGTTGGCTCTACCTTCTTCACTGTTAACGTTTTTCCATTTTCGTCTCTCACCCATTTTCTCCAGCATTTCCTTCGTGATCCATGGTTTTCTGATTTTCTTCTCTTGTTTTCCAATCTCTTTATCCAAGGTATCCTTGATACTGGTTTTAATTTCATCCCATTCTATATCAACGGTCTTCGGTTTGTTTTCCAACTTTCTTAGGTTATCTTCCAACTTCATGCTGACTACATCCTGTCTTTCTTTCAGTTTTTCTAGGTCCCAGGTCTGTCTTTCTCTTCTCGTTTTTCTTATTTGTTTGAGCTTTGTACTCACGTCAAGTATTAGAAGGCTGTGATCTGAATCAATGTCTGCTCCTTGCAATGCCTTGGCGTTCTTTATGCTGTTCCTGAATCTTTGTTTTATTTGGCATCTCATTCTATCTCCTGGGCTTTTCCATGTGTATAACCTTCGTTTATGGTTTTTGAACCATATATATATATATATAGTCGTCTGGGCTGTCGGTACATCGGATCTCATAAAATGAATTTCATATTTTTTTAAGGAACCTCGAAGCGTCGTATTATTGGCTGACAACTGACAAGATCTGTGGTAAACCGCAAAGGCCCCCACGACAAGATAATTAACCAAAATATCCACCGGAATATGGATACGATTCGATCGCGACTGTGCGCGCGGAGCATTTCTTTTGTTTTCCCACAGTTGTTACGTTTCGTTTTCGCCAATTTTTGATACCTTTAACTTTCATTTGTTCCGACGGCGAATTTTCCTACGCGACAAGCCCGAGCCGCTCAAGTGGCGCGGAACTGATTCGTTGGGACGTGCGTCCGTGTGACTACTTAATCTCTCATTGGAGGTTTCAACTGACCAATCAGACGCATCGAAGCAGGTCCCAACGGCCGCAACAAATCCAAATTAGAAAACGGGGCGTGTGTGGCGGACGAGAGGCAGTGAAACTTTTTCCCGTCAGTCACTTGTTTCAGAGCACTTCTTTCGCGTTTGATGTAAAAGGGATTAATTACACTTTCTATTTCATTCTTTGGCTAAAATAAGTGGCTTAATCAATGTATTGAAAGCTTTTTTATTATTACATCAAAGGATCGTATATTTTAGGAAGAAAACAGATGTTTTTAAAATCAAGGTTTTAGCACTTTTGAACCCTATATTTGTTCTAACATTTGCTGGAAGTAACATTTGACAGATGATTGAAAAGTAGAATTAATTTTTACTGCATCGAATAAAATTAGTTATTTTTACGATTATCTGGGTTATTCCGTTCAAAACGAATCGAAATAAAATTTCGCAGAAATCGTAATCCAATATGAAAAGAAAGAACTGTACTGCACGATGGACAAGCACTTCGGGTAGCGGTTAAAGATTAATTTAGGAGGTGAACTTTCATGACTCATTCTATTTTCCGTTGACAGATTTTTTTGAGAGATTTCTTTACAATTTGTTACATTTAAATTCATATAAATTCAGGATATAGTCGTCCCTCCTATAACGCAAGGGATAAGTTCCTCGAAACACCGTGTAATAGGAAACTGCGTTATTGGATATCTTAACTCTATGGAAAACATAGAGCTAAGGACCCGTTGGACTAATTTATTATATTAAAACACCAAATAATATAGTAAAACAAGACAACATTAATAATATAATTCGATATATCAACATTAAATTAATACAAATTATATTTTATAATAAATATTTAATTATAATAAAACCTGATTTAAAATAGTAATAACTGGCTATTAAACTTCACAAATTTCACGTAGTGTACTTACTGCAACGCAATTTCTAATTAAAACTCGGCAATAAGGAGACAAAATGTACTCTGTGACAATGATAGAAGACAAATTGCACAATATTGCTCCGCGTCAGAAATTCCTTGTTAAAATCGAAGAAATTGATCTTCGGAAATCGCGTAACAGTAAACCAGGACCGCTTTCTATGATACTACGGTCAAACTTTACAAGTCGCGTATACGTGAAACCGCGTTCTAGCAAACCGCGTTATAGGCGGCACGACTGTACTGTTGAAACATACCTGTAGTAACAGGTACAGAAAACACTGAGATTTGTAAGTATTATTATTACTGCTTATTCGATTGCATGTAAACGTTACTCACCCGCGTCCCATCCTTTTCTGCCCATCTTCGTAGTCAATTTTCTTCAAGTCCAATAACCTACCGTAGATTTTCCCGGAATTTTATGGTTAAAACACTCAAGGACAGCACAAACGGCTTGTTATAATCTTAATGGCAAATGGAATAAGAGAAGATTGTTAAAAAAAATCATGAGAAGAAATGCCAGATAGATTCGATATTAGGTACACACAAACATTTTAAATGAAATTGTATAATATATGCAATAGCAATAATTAGCAAAAATACATACATTATAGCCAATGTGCATAAAATACAAGATTTATTTATTTAATAAAGTAACCGCATTAATTATATCTGTTCTACATAAGAACATAAGAAGACTAAGGATACCGAGGCGTTATATTAACACGCTGTTAATTTTACAGTTGTTTTACGAGATGTTAGTGTGATACCATCCATTTATTCATACGTATTAACTAAGATTCAAATAAAGCAATGTCATAAATAAAAATAATGTATTTTCTTAACTTGTGTTCATTTGTTGTGTTATGACTATTTCAAGTTGTTTTTTATGTTTTACTCTATTTAAGTAAGCACTTAAATAAGTAAGCAAAAACCTTAAACACTGTCTTTAGATATAACAATAAATTAAAATAGGATACGTTAAATGAGCTAGGAAATTCACTGAGGAGAAAAGAAATTAATTCACGACGCATTCATCAACACACAGATTTCGAATGAATAGTTTCCCGCTTTAAGACGTTTGCCTTGATGTCTTGTATATTTAAATATGTACCACACCTTCGTATGAATGCGTGCATTTCGGTCAGCTTCACGAAATTTCTACTAGGAGCAACAAAAGTTAAGTGAAAGGCGTCCGTTTTGAAATATGTACCTCGAAAGAGACTGATATTCAAATCCGACCGTGACCCTAATGCAAGATTCATTAATAATTAATTAACTAGTTTCGTCGTATTTTTATCGTTCTATCTCTGTTGCGCGGAAAATAAAAGAACATCAAAATCAGCCGACGGTCCACAAAAACAGTTACGAAAATGACCAAAATCTAGTTCAAATATTTCCCACGGGCATGTGGAAATGAATGTTGAATTTTTCAAGGGATAGGTTATTTTTATTGATTCGTCAAACGAAATATTTAGCATGAATATAAACACCTGATCAGATCGCTAGAATTTCAAGAAATGACTGAAGTTTGGATTATGGAAGCTTCGAGATATCGACAATTACAGACACGGAACAAACGAGGCACCGAAATTTCGAGATATAGAAACTTCGAGATGTCGATATTTCCAGATATCGAAAAATATAGCCATCTAACTTTAATCGCGTGAGTTTGCGAAAGGGGTAAAAAACCCTAGAATAAAAAAATTGGAGTTATAAGCGTTGAAGCTGTACAGCTCCGCCTGCGCACAAAATTTAAAAAAGCACAAGTTTCTACGTTTCCTGACCCGAGACAAACGCGGTTGTTTGCAGACGCCTGAGAAACATCGTGGGAATGGAACACTAACCTTCGCAACGAAGGCTTAGACGACCGTGTAGTTCTAGCTATTTAGCACCTCTTAGCCAAGACACGAAACTTTTTTGCGGATTAGGTGCGAATTGCAGAAATGGGGGAGCCACCAGCTAGAGATACTCGCAGGCCGACAAGTGCCTAGCCATTTACTATCATTAGAATGTCGTCGAAAACGCGATTTCGCTACTAAATTGCTCCATGTCACGTGGAAGATTCTTTAGCACGAAACGCAATCGCACAACGAGATTTTAGATGTACATATGAACAAATAAACACGAAACTGTATAGACATACGTCATCGGTTGGGCACTTGATCGGCAATACTCGAATTACCCTGCATAGTTATACAATAAATAATTTTTTTGGAACCATGCCGTGGATATTTATTACGAGAATTTTTAGCAGCAGAAGAGTAGCTAATGCTATCTCTCTCTCTCTCTCTTTACACACGCACAAACCGAATTTCATTGAAGAAGCTCGAAGAAAATCAATAAATGTGGACATCCACCAGAGAGGGCCCACTTTGTCGATTCTAGTTTCGGAGATATCACCATTTTTGTGAAAAAGGGTAGAAAATATCGACGTCTAGAAAAGTGCATAGAACGATTCTCTGGGTTATTATGAATAACCGCATCGAGAAATTATATCCATAAGTGAAGTACGAGTATAACCTATTTTTAATTTCGTGATTTTGGCTTCAATTTTCTCAAAACACTGTTTTTAAATATCATCTGTAATATTCAATAAAAAATTATTTTTCAACATTGATGTGTGATTTTTCTTTTATTTGACTAGTAATTATCACAGAAATTCATAAATCCATACCGACAAAGTGGGCCCTTCTCTGACGGATGTCCACAACTATTCAACTGGCGGTAGATTTTTAGCAATAAACTCGATCGTATAGAACACTAACGGGAAAACAGTCAAACCAACGAGAAAGAGAAAACATGGACATTTTCGCATTACGGTATTAATATACAGCACTAGAGTAAAAGCCCGTTGAAACTCAACGGGAAAATTTAAACTTGATATATTCAACTATATTAGGAAGTGAGCTAAATCTGACACTGATACGGACATTAGATAAGATAGATGAACAGGTTATCGCTTTAATATATTTTTTGATATTTAATAGTAAGACAATAAGAGTATACAATTTCTTTCCCAGAAGAAACGCATTTTTGTATTTATAATCTTGTATATATGTCCTTAAATTATTAATTTTTAATGCTGGCATCCTGTAGTGTTGGTTTAGAACGAATTGGAGGTTTTTAAATGTTTGGGTAAGATATTTTGTAACAAACCAACAGATTTAGGATTTGATATATTTTATTAATAATAATTTAAACATACAATCATATTTTGTAACACCTTACTTTTGTAGAGCATACATATATTTGTAAAGCTCTATTAATAATGCATTGTTATATTTTTTAATATTAAAATGTAATCATATTTCAACTAAGTTAACAACATCTTTAACGTTTTATGCAGAAAAAATTAGCTAATAATTGTCTGTGTTATTTTATCAAGTTAAAACAACATGTTGAAATGAAACAAATACTAACAATGAAAATAATAAAAAACGCATAATATGAATTAAAATATTTTTTGATTCAATAATTTTTAAAGTATTAAATTATGAAACAAATAACAAAAACAATTTAACATCTCATTCAAAATTTTCAGTATAAACAACGCTTAATGTAAAAACTATCGTCATTCTAAGCCTATCTTGAGTGGGCTACATAAACTTTAATGGTATCATTGTTTCTCGTTCTCGAAAAAGCAGTATAAAGCTGTCCGTGAGAAAAAACAGGTTCGTCTAATTAAGTATAAATCCACACGTAGCATACATATATTTGTAAATCTATCTTAATAATGCATTATTATATTTGTTAATATTAAAATGTAGTCAGATTTTAACTAAGTTAACACCATCTTTAACGTTTTATTCCGAAAAAAATTAGCTATTATGGACTCATCAGATATGTTGATTTTCTGTATGAACAACAATGTTGTTGATCGCCAAGGAAACGTATAAATAAAAATGCAAAAGTACTGACAATTTTTCGAATATTTTAGCTCAATGTGAGGGAATTCGATTCGAAAACAGAAATCGGCGATAAGAATAAGAATCGTCATTTAATTTCCTTTAAAATGGTTCTTATCCGAAGATCGTGCGTCAATTACTTCTAATTTAATTTTCCGAAAGAAAATAAGTCTGCAAGTGTGAAAGAGGTATATTTAAGATCCCTCTTATGGGAAATCCCATATAGCGTTCCAACCAACAAACCAGCCAACAGATTTAGGCTTTTATATATATATTAATTAATAATTATACAATATGATTGAGGAACCTAATGGGGATAATCGATTTCTTTTCACGATGGAACGTAAATGGAATCGATTACGCGTCAGAAGGCACATCCCCTCACTTAGCAACTACTGCAAAAAATTTTTTTCAAATAATACGGATTCGGACTCCATGGAGACATCGAAGCAAGCATCCGTCCGTACCGGGGTGCGCATTGCATAAGCACACACGCATGGGGCTTACAATTAGTGGTTATGCGTACACGCGCAATTAGAGTACATATTTACTTCCTCTTTGGAGGAGGTATGCTAAATGGCGTGTCGTCTTCCCCTACTTCATCAAGAGAAGATCGAGGGAGAACGCGTCGCCAAGGGAACGTTAAACACATCGACGGACGTTTCGAGAGTCGAACCTAAAACGACCTGATCTTAAAGAAATATATTTCCTTGGAGCTATAAGAAACAATTTCCTGTAATCCTGGATCTCAATTTTATTCGAAGGTTAACACCTAGGAATTACATGCCATATCCATGGACACCTCTAATTAAATTAGAGTACTGTTCGCCTGGGGTAATAAAAGATGTTAGCCATTCCCTCACAGATCTCTACATTAAGATCCTCGCTGTAACCTCGAGGCAGTCTCTGACTTCGCAAAATGTTAAGGAAGGCATGACCTTCTTAGGCAAGTATAAGTTATTAATTCGACGGAAAAGAAAGAACAGGTTCAGTACGAGGGCCGTCTCTAGGATCCATGGGGCCCATTGCGAGTGGGCAGTCGAGGGGCCTCCTCTACCCCACCCACAGAAAAATGCCTTGCTTATAACAGACATCTATAGCGATTTTTTAGTGCTTTTCGTCATTGCTGAAAAACACTATTATCCTCGTGATGTCCGTCCGTCCGTACGCATATATTAGAGAAGAATTGGCTAAACCGATTTCAAATAAATTTGGTACATATATTATTCACACAAATTAATGTCCAAAATGGCATATTTGGACCGGATCAACTTAGCAGGGGTGCCACAATTACAAAGTTAATCTTTTCGGTAATTACGAATTAGGAAGGAATTGGCTAAACCGATTTCAATGAAATTTTGTATCAAGAAAGCGTGTAACATAAAAAAACGAAATCAAAATGTATAGTATAGATATAGAAAGAAGGGCTGCCACAATACAAGAAATAAAACATTCTTTCTACACAGATATTTGTGTTGAAATGTCTGCATCAATTTGAACCAAATTATATATTATATTTATAATATATAGATAACCACACTAGAAAATTTAATATGAATCAGTTAACAGGAGTGCCACAATTACAAATTAAATTCTTTCACTAATTATGATGGAGTTGGAAGGAATTGGCCAAAAGGATTTCAATTAAATTTTGTATATAAGATTTATACAGCATACCGTAATGAAATCAAGATGTTTAAAACTGAGCTAAAAAGCAGGGCTACCACAGTAAAAAGTAAAATAATATTTCATTTACACGTAATTGACGGCATGGATTTTAACCAAATATGATGTAAATAATCTTTATATAAATAAATAAAATTATTATATTCAAACCGAGACGACTAAACAGGACTACTACAATATCAAATTTAGAATTTGTCTTTAACTATTAATTTCGAAAGTATTAGCTGAAAGGATTTCAAAGAAATTTCGTTTGTAGGGAGAGTATAGAATGACAGAACGAAATGAATATGTTTAAAACGGATCTAAAGAGCAGGGTTGCTACAATATAAGGAAAAATAATTTTCTGAATTCAAAGCAAATATATTAGTATACGATTACACTACGGCAATTTAACGACAAGCACTTATGTACCACGGGAAACCCGTGTACAGCCCTACTTGTTTCACGTTCCACGCACGTTGTCTTTCTACTACGAGTAATAAACGAACTTTATGCGCGGGGCCCTCCCTAAAAGCGTCCATTGTCAGAACCATCTGTTTTCCTAGTTTATCGTAAAAATTTGGTCGAAAAAAATTAATAAAATATGACAGGCGACAGTTGGATTGGCCGAATTTTTTCCTCGATCTTCCTTACTGCACGTTCGTCAAAAATAACTTCCACGTAAGATTCAACTCCGAAAACTCAGTTCCTGAGGTTATCGCAATTTTATTAGGAAAACAATACAAGTACGAACGAATTCATTCGAATGGATCATAGATTATGAAGTCCCTTCTTACTTATGTACGCAGAACCGACATCTAAGTACATATCGCACGATAGAAATACAGGTTTCCCTCTCTTTATGCGGGGGTAGCGTTCCAGGAAAGTGACGCATAAAGTGATTTCGCATACACAGAACCCATATTTACATGTAAAAGATAGGGATACGTTCTTCAAGCAATCCTAACTCCCTTCCAAAACGCTCTTCTTTCGCTCCATAACGACTTCTTATGCGCTAAATACAAACTTAAAAGAACTGTAAATTATACTCGCCAATAAAAGGAAGCGGACGAGCACAACAAGTGTTGGCTGTTGTGGGTGGCATAATAGTGGAGGTTAAAAGTGCTGGAGAGTTGTCTTGGCCCAACGCAAGTTCCGCGGGCAAGGAGACAAAACTTCTCAAGTATGCTCAAACAGTATCACACCAAACCTCCGTCTCATCTCCATTCTACAATATCCACTCCACTAGCATTTCTTTTACTGTAGTACTAATACGCAAAGCATAAGAGATAATGAGAGACTGAATGGTCGCCTTGTGGTGTAATGGAGAACTTTCTTTCATTTGTATTGCACTGGCCGCGTAACCGCATAAGAGCGAATCAAAGACGCATAAAAAGAAATTCTGGTAGCAAGAAGTTTGTCGCATAATAGCGAATTCGCATAATAACGATTTCGCATAATAGCGAATTCGCATAATGGCGAAATCGCATAAATCGAACCCGCATAAAGAAAGGAAAACCTGTAAAACATCAACTTCTCTCCAAGTAATTTCCACGAACTTCAACAACCTCCTTCAGCACCGTCACCGCTCCCGACCCCCTTACCACGGCGAAGCTACGCGAAGAAAGACACCCTATTTACGCATGCGCGGATCCTTCCTCCTCCCCACAACCCAACCCCCGCGCGAAAAAAACAGCCGACCAGACAGTACAGTCCGACAAGAAACACTCCAACGAACCGTGGAACTCGACAAGTAGGCAAAAAGGATGAAAAAAAAGAAACGGGCATACGCCTATATAGTCCCTTATCCCGAGGGTGTCCGGCAGAGCTTACCGTTCTATTTATCTCCGCTTCTTCGCCTTCTTTTGTTTTTCTTTTTCGCCTCTATCTTCCTAACCCCCTCGCTCCTTCCACACGAGCACTCCCACGCGCAAGAGTGATGGCCTCAGTGAGAGTCACGCTATGGGGTCTCTTCCACTCTCTTTCTCTTCCTCTCTCTCTCTCTCAAAGAGGCCTGCTGAATAATGCATCCGCCTAGGAAGGGTAGCTAGAAAAGGATAGGAAAGGGAGTGGTGTGGGGATAATGGCAGAGCAAGGAAAGGAATCTCTCTTTCCCTGGAGTGGAGAGAGAAGGAGGGGGCGGAGATAAAAAGGCAGGGAGGGAACAAGTGAATGGAGGCAAAGGGTAATGCAATAAAAATAAACTTATCTCTTCTATCAATCCTCTTAGTGTAAGAAGGGGGAAATGGGAAGCTTTATAGGGGGCGAAGTGGAGAAATTCTAAGAGGAAATGACGATGGCCTTTCGCTTTGCTTCTTAAATGACTTGTTAAATGAGTGAGGGAGGAGATTGAGAAACTAGTCCGGATTGACCCGGCGTTCAATAATGCAAAATCACGTTGCGCGCAAAAGGTTTTCACTTTTTTTTAAAACGAGATGAGCTTTTCTGTAAATATATCGGGTTGAAACTAACGGGGGAGGATATTCAAATCTTCAGATTTTTCTTTTTGAAAGGTGCGTTTTACCGCGGCTCAATTTTACGCATTCTGCGTTGAGATAAACTACAACAAAAAGTCCAAATATCTTGGATTAAAATACAATACATTCACATTTCCTTCCATTACGAATGTCTATTCAGGGATAAAAGGTGATCAAGTGTCTATGGTTAATGTAAACACCACGGATATTTGAGTAAAAATGCAAAACGTTGCACGAGTGAATAACTGGCTTTAAATGATCATTATTATTTCGAAGATGATTCGAAATCTATGGCGGGAATTCAATTGCTTCGTTGAAAAAAACGACGTTTCGTTTGACGGTTATATTATTGGAAGGCGACGTTCGATCAAAACTTAATAGATTTTAACGTCCAGGCATTTCAGATCAAATATCGGGAATAGATTTTCAAGTAATACACAGTTGAATCATGACCTTGGTTTAACCCGATTTAAATTACGCACGTGAAAATAGGAGAAATCTTTAGAGTAAAACATTAAATAACAAAAGGAATAAATCATTCGATATGAAAATGACCCAGTGAAAGTTACGAAATTTCTAAGAGAAGAGATTTAAAAGTGTAAATAAGGATAAGGGAAATATATAAAAGGTGGAACATTTTATTTTAGTTCAGTGACCCAAGATGACAAAAGTTTTAAAGAAATCATGTGCAAGAATAAAAAAAGTAAATGCGACAGTTGCGGAAAGACGAAAACTGATGACGGAACGAACGTAACGAAATAGGATTAATGAACATGTTCATGTTAAGTTGTGCCACGGGAATATGGGAAATGCTGGAAAGATAATGAGCAGAGGGAATATTTTGGAATATGTACAATAGAGAAAGTTAGTTGATCTGAGAATAAAACACGCGAGATGTGAAATAATATCGCTGAAGAGAAGAATTTATGCAGAGTCATTGGTCCAAAAAGAGAATTATCGGGTTCACTTCAAGTTTTGAATAAAATTGACAAAATAAGCGCCGCTAGCAAAAAGCTGGCCGTTACAGGTAGGATAATCCGAAATAGCATCGAAAAAGTGAGAGAATCGTGGTATTTATCTTTGGTAAGGCAGCAGGTGGAATATGAATCAGCTGTATGGGATCAATACGAGAAGTATCTAATGAAAGAGACAGAAAAAGTACAGCGCAGGGCAGCTGAATTTGTCAAAAGAAATAATAATAATAAACAGAGCGTTATGTGGCAAATAGGTTTGAATTGGGCACCGTTAGAAGAACGCAGATCACAGACTATACATAAGCTGGTAGAAAAGTCGGGGAAGCAGAGCTTGTCAGGAATCCTACATATTTCTGAAAGTAAGATAATGAGTATAGGTTTCGGGAAATCTATTGCAGTATGGAGCGATACAAAGAACCGTTCTATCCCAGGACGATTATGGATTACAATAAGAAAACGACAAATCGGACTTGCTAGGGACATGTTTGGTGAATTGCATCCAAATCAGAATTACTAGGGACATGTTTGGTGAATTGTACCCCCTGCCATCCACCATTTAGGTGACTTACAGGGTATGATGTAGATGTAACTTTCTGCGATAGCCATAAAAACGTTGAGTTAAGGTCGTCATAAGTGGCGATTCCAATAAATGTTTGAATGAAAAAAATAGGTGAAATACCGCTGATGTCGGCTGCTTTATAGTCACGTTTCTCGTCCAGTTTTCCCAACCTATTTATGGCTATTGGAGAGACAATGTTTGTCAATCAATGATCGTAATTACACAGAAAGTGAAGAAGTTAGCGGTTCAGAGTTTCTGAGAAGCAACGGATTGTCGAGGAGCCATAGGACACATGGAAGAAAAAAAAAATTCACGAAAAGAGTTTTGGATATTTAGAAGTGAGGGGATGGATATGAGAAGACGAAAAGAAGGTGATGAAGGAGCAAAAATATACCAAGGGATAGAAAAACCTTGATATTTCTGCTTCGCAATACGCATCGGTTTCCACAAAAAACAAGTCGAGAGGGCAGACAGATAAAAAAACATAAATAGTAAATTGGATATCCGATACTTTTATGCCTTAGTAATGAGACGCAAAAAGAGACGGCCCAACTCGATTCCTCCGAGGATTCAAACCGCAGAACGGATATTCCAGGAGTCGCCACGTTTCAGGAAAAAAAAGAATGATGGTAAGGTGGAATCTAATTTCACATCCAAACCCACCAAAGAACCAAATAAAAATAATTCCCACCATATTACTGCGGTTCGAGATATCGTTGCGGGTGGGAAAACCGATACATACTACTCGCTGCTCCGTGGGAGGAAAGAATAGCGGGAATTAAAAAAAAGAACGAGGTAGAGTGGCCACCGGTTGAGGAAATTAATAGTATAAAGCATCCCGTATTCTAACCCTTTGGAAAGGCGGTGGCTCTAAAATATCTGAGCTGAAAATTATCAATTCTTACGTCAGCGCCACATATTTTTTTCGTCGACTGAAAAACTGAAAAGAACGGAATCATGATGCAGGCGAGGATGAACATATTCGAAGAAAGAAATAGATAACAAGGGGTGTGGAATGGGAGAGGGTGGGATGAGAGAAAGGGGGTGGAGGTGGGCATGCTACGGTTTGTGAGTGGAAAACGAAGAGAGAGAGGTAGGAAATAATGACGTGTCAGGTCTCTTCGCCAAAAGGTATGGGATGAAAAAATAACAAAGGCAGGAGCACCGAGACCGAAATAAAAGGAACGTTTTTTTTGGATGGCAGACACATTGAATGACGCGGTATGAAAAGAAAAATTGAAAATCGCTTTTCCTCTGTCTCCATGACTCAATATCTCCCTTTCTCTTGAAATAAAGAGAGGGGGAGATCGAGGGAGAGAGGGTGAAAGAGGCAGAAAAAGGTTCCGATTTGAAACAATCATCACGGTGTGAACGCATAAGAAATTAAATTTTCGATAGAGAATACATTTTATAGACAAGATGCTGATAGATAACGGCATGGCGACGTCATCAAAATTGTGAACACGAGCTATTTACGGTTAATGTTACGCCATTACGACTAGACGTCAATTTAGTTCAGCGAAACAAAAATTCGTTCTCCCGTAAATAAAAGCACGCCACGCGCGAAATTACGCCTCAAAACCGTTTAACTATCGCGATAACGCTAAGTGAGCCATACATATGCAAGGCCTTTGTCCGATTGCTAATCTAATAAATTCTCCGGGAGCCGTAAAATATCCACGCACCAAAAAGGCAGTATACTTCTGCGAAGAATAATCGCTATATTTTTTATAACCCCTAGCTTCCACCCCAACAAATTAAAACCACCTCCTGCGCTTGCCACGCACGCTGGATAAGTCTAAAATATACATCGCCTCCCTAGTACCAGTTTCAGCCGAGAGATGGGGGTTATCGCGTGGGAGAAAACACAATGGCCCCAGAGGGGTGTTTTTTGAAAGTGGTTTGGCGGCATAGTCACACCCAGGGGCGGTAGGAATGGGTTCGGATATGGCCTGTCCCGGGGGCGAGGCGAGATAGGAAAGGAGTGCGTCGGCCGGGGCAGGAAAAGGGGGGCGGGGAAGGGACGAAGGCTTAGTGCCTTCCGTTTTTTTGTACTTCTTTGAGTAAAAGGGGGAAGAGGAGGGTTAAAGGAGGAGAAGTCGTAGGGTGGGAATGCGGAGTGAATGAGAATGGATAGGACGAGGGTGGGGTTATTCAAGCTCCGCGAAAGGCTCCGACATGTTCTGAACCCCCCCTCAGGGCGACCGGGGAGAGAGTAGAAGGGGATATAGAAAGATATAGGAAGGGTTGACTGCGGAGAAAGTTAAGCAGGATGGAAAAACGCAAGTCGTATCTCTAGAAACGGGCTTAGGCGGCCGGTGATTTTTTTTACCGACTTCCGAATATAATCGCTTGACGTTCAATACTTTGCCGTTTCTCTAAACAGGAAATTAAGCCATGCGGATAATGTTGCGAAATCCGCGTCAAAAGAATAAATTACATCGTTCATTGACTAATCGACTAATCAGCCTAATGAAGATCCGCTTATTTCAATTACTATGTGAAACCCTTTGGATGTCAAAACCACATCTAAATTATCAGTTATGCTGATCATATATACACATACGTATATTGAAATTTTTGCCTCTTTGAATCTTAAAAAAAAGATCACCATAAATTATATAAATAAAAAGCAATACAGCAATGTTTATGTCATCCTACATATGTCACGAGCTAATGGAAAGTTTCAAAGGTATTTCATAATAATCCCCTTAAAAAATTTAGCAACGTATTTGATTAAAAATATTACTTAATATATATACTGGGGGTTTCCAACTCTTCCCAAGAGGCGAGCACCAAGTTATTTTCTAGAATATCAAGGGAGCACCACTACCTTTCTGTAGAAATAAGAAAGGCCATAGATGAAATCATAAAAACGCCTAAGTGCTTTAATAAGTTTAAGAAAGAAAACGAGCGAGTTAATTGATATAATGTTAGGAAAAGTGGTTTCAAGTTTCAAGTGTGTCAAGAGAGTAGGGCGTGGCTCGTGGACACAAGGTTAGGAACCCCTGGTGTAAACAATCGCTCTCCGAGAATTAGTAAACTACACAAATTAACTCGCGCGCATACAAAGACGGTTATATATACATACACAAATGCAGACATTTGCAAATGCAAACATAGAATCACATATTTATAAATAGACGATATTTTTTAATTCTTCTTTTAAAAAAATATTCAACAGTAATCACTGTGCCCTAGAAACCCGTAACGGTTCGTCAGTGATTGATTACTGCATCCGGGCGTCCTTTTGGGCGCATTCAGAAAAGTTTCCAGCAAAATGGACCTGTTGGATAGAATGAGCGATGAACAGTATCCGAGCGCAGCGGGCAAACGACATGTGCGGACCAAAAAAAAAAAGAAAGCGGGCAGATATGGTTGCCTCGCTCGACTGTTATATCCGGATGGATTGACAATTGGATCTGACAAAGGAAAAACACATTTTTCGAGGAAAGAAATGATCGAGCGACGTCTACCGCTGGGAATATTAAATAAATTTCACATTAAGACCGAAAGGACGGAATAATGGAATGATTGTGGCGTTCCCTGCGATTCAACTGTAGTAGGAGGTTATATGAAGGATAACTGGAAGACTTGCAGCCTTTAAAGTAAATAAAATGGCCGACAATTATGATACGGAGGGTGTTTACAAATTACTTGACAAATTACAAACATCCAAAGCCATATATGAAAGAAAAGCACGGTGAATGAATTTGATCATCTCATTAACTGAGGTGTCATTGCTATAATTGTCACTAATAAACCGTTTACCATTATTTGATATTATTATTGCAGTTTTATGGCGTACAGTTACTGTTGTTATTTCTGTTATTAGCATGTTCCATTTCATGTCTAATTTCCTGATTAATATAGTGTATAATTGTTGCTGAATTAAAATCTGTTGTAACTAAAAAAGAATCGTTCAGGATGCATTCCATCGAAGAACCCCCTATGAAGGCTAACAAGAATTGGTTGAGAAAGTAAAAGAGTCAGTCCATGATAGGTAACGCTTTGGCCGAACGACAGTCAGTCCTGAGACCAGAGAAATTGTGCAGGGAACTCTTGTTAAAGAAGCACATAAAAACCTATTCAATGTGTACATGTCGAATGACAAATATTTATAATAAAAACTTTTCGAGTTAGACGGTAAATACATTAAATATGTTGATGTAACTCAGGCGGTTTAAATTTTAGTAAAGTCGAGTATTTTATTAACGCACTGTGTACGTGGGAACACACTTATATTCATTTATTCGTCCGCGTTATAATACAGCGAGTAAATATAAGACAAACTGTGTTATTTTAAATTATATACGACCACAAATAATACAGGCGTACACATGTGAATGATACAAGCAGTAGTAATTATCGTTTAGCAATAATTAATTTAAAACTGTTATATCTAAGAAAAGATTTCTAATTTCGAAAATCCACAGGAAAAGAATGAGTTAGGGTCCCACACCATCTGACGAGCAACCATGTTCGTATAACAATCCATATAAGATATTTTAACTTGAAAATTGCTATATCTAAGGGGTTTAAAAATTAATCAATGCGCGACGTAAAATAAACTTGATAAATTTTGTAAGTTTTCCTCTTGAATGGATCTATTTTCCAACCCCAAAATCT
Source organism: Tanypteryx hageni (assembly GCA_028673005.1). Lineage (NCBI taxonomy): Eukaryota > Metazoa > Arthropoda > Insecta > Odonata > Petaluridae > Tanypteryx > Tanypteryx hageni. The sequence continues at coordinate 138,319,082 of CM054115.1, forward strand.
TTTTAAAAAGCTATCTTAATCAGCGTAAATACGACAAGGAACTCAAAGAATAATCAAGCTCGTCTCATGGCTAAGATCAAACTGAAAAATCAGAATCCTCCAATAGCCACAAAATGGTTGTGAAAAACAACAATTTCCATGGCTTTCGTAGAAGTTCCCATGGAACGTTTACCTTTCTCTTCAGAGAAGCACACTGTCTAACCTCGTATAAAAGATCGTTTGTACAATCAACCGTCGAAAATATCATTTCAACTGGAATCCGACCATCTGGAAGCACGATGGAAAGATTTACTCAATAAGAGGTTCTTTCTCCTATATTACACAAAAAACTTTACAAAGGAACAAGTTTTCCGTGCATAGACAAACAAAACCTTATCCAAATTGGCCTGTGAAAACTGATCATCGAGGTGTGTGATCCAACATGATACCACAAAGTTGAATGATATTCAGTCTGCTGTGCTGTTGCTTCTTCCTCATTTCTCACTTGATCAAAATTAACGAGACATGAGTAAACTTTTTTGTGAGATCTTTAGGAAAAGTGGAGGTTCTAATTGACTGAGGCGGCTCGAAATCATATTCGAATGATGAATTTTAATGAGCATCTCCCACACTATAAATTTAATCAAAATCCGTCGAGCGATCAAAGAGATGAAAGGCGCGCCAGACAAACAGACGAGATGTGCCTATAAGGCGTACCTCTGCTATCGCTTTCTCTGGTAAAAAACGCCTAAAAAAGCCTTAATAATTTCGCATCCCTATTCACAAAATCCTTTACGGGGAGGAATCCCACCGCAAGCAGGGAGGAAAGAGAGAGAGGAAGGGAGCATTCCTGACGTCATAATTCCCGTCTCGAACGACGAAACCGACAATTCCGAAAACAAACCGAACCAACGAGAGATGATTGATGCGACGCGTCCACGTCGCAAACACGGAAGGGTAACGGCGCGAGCGAGATAAAAAAACAAAATCATTCTTTCAATAAAAGAAAACAAATAAATATAAAAAAGGAATATATATATATATATATATATATATATATATATATATATATATATATCCAGGGCGGATGCATCTGGTTGCCCGTAGCATCCATTGTGTCGACGGTGACATCACCTACCCTCTCCCCCTCTGCATGCGAGCCTTGGGCGTGAATTTCAGCGAATATCCGAGAGGGAGAGAAATAGAGACAGAAAGGGTGCGGTGGGAGGTGTATCTCTCTCTCTCTCTCTCTCTTTCCACCTCCTCCCACCAAACTTCCATAATCACGTGACCCGATTTCGCCATTCATTTTTTTTCTCGCGAGAGAAATTCTCGCCTCGCTTGTTTGCGACTCGTGGAGGTTTCATTTTTTTTTAAGCGGCGGAAACAATCGATTGCTCCCGAATGCGTGTGCTCGTTCACTTTTACTACGCGGTCACACACCCACGAACGCACACACACAACATGCCGACAAAAACATGTACGAGTACGCAAATGCACGCGCGCACGCCGATATGCCTTTCGAAAGAACACGAACACACGCAGTACCCCAACGCACACGTTCCAACAAACACTACGGCACGCACGCACATAAGCGCTGATTTAAGTTTCCTGGAAACCTACTCTAGGCTAACACATTCGTTCACGTTCAACTGTATAAGCGGAATCCTATTCGAGGGAGCGAAATAACGATTACAATAAGCGTTTTAAATCCGAAGACTTGGAGCAGAAACTTATTAAATTGAAAATTTAACGAATATTAGTTTTTTCCATTCTCACGGTTATAGCAAATGAAAATAAATAATTTAAATCCCAACTAAGATTGATAGCTATGACCGTGTTCGACTTCATTTGTTTTTCAAAGCCTTTTCTTCCAGAATCACTTCCTGAAATGCAGGCTTTGGAAAATGCACATCATCACACGATTACCATTAGAACTTGAAGGTTAGTTCGTAATTCACTCGCTAGGGGTGCGCAAATGACAGGAAAATTTTAAACTATAAATTAACATTTTCATGACATGCTTTTAACCTATATATATATATATATATATATATATATATATATATATTAACTAAAGGAAAAGAAAAGATAGTGATGAGGGTGGCAACAAGGTGTTGAGGGAAGCCCAGCGGACACTTACCAAGTTGAGGACCAAGCTGGTAGGCTGCTGGGGGCGTCGAAGAGACACGTAAAACACACGAACACAAAAACACACGCAAGCTTATCGGGCCTATGCCCTTCTTCAGCGAAAGAGTAACGTAAAGTGACACACTGGGCGGGGAATGACAGGGTGATGTGGGAAGGTTGATGATTGGAGGAGGTGGGGAGTAGGAGGGGTGGATAGCCAATAAAGAGGAAGTGTGGTAAGGGAAAGTGCGAATAACTACAGAGTAACAAGGAGACATTGTAAGGGGGCTAATAGGGTTCGCGGAGGTTGAGGCCAGGCGGAGAGAAAGACTCGAGAAGATGGATATGTGCTATATAGTTCCCAGTGTCGGAGAAGGGGGGCAGGAGTGTCATAGGGTAAAGCGCGAATAATCCTAGCATTGTAGCAACTATTGAAGGGGACATAGTGGGTATTAGCATGTAATGCAACTGGGAGGGGGCGTCTGAGAGAAACGCTATTCCGGTGACCGTTCATTCGGATGTTTAACGGATTGCTGGTGAGGCCTACGTGATCAAGTCTTCGCAGGTTGTCCTACCGAGTGGACTAGAGGAATAATTGCGACTTCGGCACGCGTATATGCAACATTTTCGGGTATTCACTTTCGCAAATGCACTAAATCAGGCTGCGACGAGAAACGCAGGAAACTTCATCCACTTTTTCGAGAGTTTTCACTGGAAATTAAAGTAAGGAGATTCTTTATCGCTTATGTCCTTCCGTTTTCAATGGAAAATTTCGTCGCACTTTCGCTGTTTTTAAGGGCGACGTTTCACGTTTCTCCGCGAACTGCTGGTGGCCGCCGCTCGACAATCAGCGCCCGCATGACGAAAAGGGGGAGTGTGCACGCCTTGCGAGAAAGAGTAACGACCGATAACATATCACCATAGCAACGGGTGGAGATCGAATCATCCGCGAAATTCACGTCTGATCAGATATGCTTCACTTGACACGTCTCAGTGAAGCGATGTAAAATAACCGACCTAGACATTTAACGAGTACAATCGCAGGTACGCCGCGCCCTATATTTTACGAGAAAAACTTGAATGGAAGCACCTAATTACACCGTGGGTTATAGTAGAATTTTTTTCTTCAAAGAGCGAGCCAAGGGCCCGTCGGTGGGCCGCGAAACGCTAAAATAGGACCACTATATGCGGTATACTATTTTGTTAAAAAAGTAACACTGAAATGTTGTCCTGGATAACAATGTCATGACGTTGGATTTAAAATAGCATGTTACCCATCTTTCGCTACAAAAAATGCAATTTTAACGAAGTATGCTGGGTAAATTGCACGTAAAATAGTTTACGAAGTGAAATTCTGGCGTTCCGCAAGACACTTTTTCTACTTTCTGAGACGTGGAAAAAAATGAGAAACCTTGGACTATAGTATTTACAATTTCGAAAAGAGGTTGACAACGCGAATTTTTGGCGTGTTGCAACAGCAACTGGAATTTTCCGTCAAGTCGTAACGTCTACTTTTTCAGATCGAAAAATATACCAACGTTCAGGAGTCGATGCCGCTTGTCATCCAGCAGCATTCGATCACAATTTCGACAATGATAAAAACTCGTGCGGAAACTTTAACGGCATTACTCAATATATATCCAATCGAATATGACGAATGATGACCGACATTGTCTTAGGAAACTTTCAACGACTAACTTATTTTTTTTTAACTTTGCAGCCAGATAATTTTTTTACTCCAAGATAGGCCAAGCCAATATTTTGGACAATAGAATTTTGGACATAGAAGTACGGTATATATGAGAATAAATACGGGATCACCCACGCTAAAAAACTGGATTGACAACTAGAGCCTGAGGAACGAGAATTTGACATGTATGTTGCCATGGTGCCACTCTAAAATGAAATTATGCGTATGTATAAGTGTGCATGTGTGTGTAAATTGCTGATCAGGCACCTCTTCGGTTTCATTAGCCTGGCAGGCGCAAAAAAATAAATTCCGTAGGATGACTATCGCTCATTCAACACGATTTCACCAGGGGCGTTATGTTCTGATGCATCGCCTCTTTCGACACGCTTAAGTTTTTGTTACAAATTAGGCGTATGATTGCTATCTATGGAAACTGGTCGCCCTAAGCTTGTTCAAGGAAACTCACATTAATGCCTGTAGAGCCGCCGGTTGGCCATCTCTGGTCTGTACGCTCGTGATTCATAAAGCATCAATCACGCTCTTGACTGTTGTACTTATAAAGAAATTTTGCGAATCATTAAAAAAAGGGATTTCATAGGTTTGGTTCATATCTGCCATATAAATAGAAACAAAATGATTTTTTTATTCTTTAAGTTTTTCTACTAAAAATAAAATGCCTCGCGTCAAGGATATAAAAGAAAAACAAGATAAAATTTCACGTTATCTAGACATTTTAATGAGATAAAACATTAGAAGAAATGGCCATCAAATACATTACAATAAGATAAGGTTATTATATTTGATAAGAACGGAGCATATTGTTATGCGTACTGTATTTGAAAACAGAAGAAATGCGGTATAACAACTGTCATGTGGCTTATCCAGGGCTACCAACTTCCTAAAAGCAAAAAAGAAGTAAAATGTCAGTCTAGACTCGCCAAAATTCGCTATTACAATAAGGTTGCCAGGCTAAATATGCAGAAATAAATTAACCAAACGTTTCTTTATTTGCCCGCTTTAGATAATCAGTTGTTAGAGAGAAAGAACAGCCATCGAAAACTAAAAATATACCATGAAATATAGCTTATATATGCTACCATATAGGCAGTCGCTTTCTCGACCCGTTTAAAGATTTATCCTCGCCAAATTGGAGTGGGCGTTAGATGAGCGCCAATTTAAACGGATTTGAATGCGGGGATATTATCCTTTCCAAAGAAGGTGAGGCGGCGAGAGAGGGGCGACGGATAAAGTGGTGGACTCTATATGTAATCATGAACGCGTCTCATTAGCGAGATAAATCGTTCGCAAAATGACGCGAGCATATCGATCAAAAGCGATTAAGCGAATTGGAGTAAAACGAAGTGAAATTCAACGCCAATTCAAACTGTTATACACTGTATAAACATACAGCCGAACCCCTAAACCTTGAAATTCTAGGAAAGAAAAAATAATTAGTCATATAGCTTTAAAGAAGTCGTATGTTTAAGGAAAAATATCATTCTAGATGTATACGTGTAGCTCAAACCTTAAGAAATAATAGAAGCTAATTCAAATTAAGGGTATTTTTAATTTTTGCAATTAACTTTAAAATATACGAACGCAATAACGGTTTTGCTAGTCGCCTAAATACCCGATTACAAATTTATCGACTCCATATTAAAGAGTAAGAAAAAATTTCTTAACTAAATCGCCTATAACTTTTTTCAATTGCTATAACGAGATAGGCATGCATTCCACCTGCTATTATTCTTATGCCACTATCCAAAAAAATATCAATTCAATTTTTTTGGGTCTTCCTCCATGTTTCGATGCAGAGTGTTTATCTAGAAAAGCGTCTTAGGTTGCACAAACGGTTTTCAAAATTGTCTAACGACAAACACAGACGAAAACTGATCTATATATAATCCAGACGAGAGAAAAAACAGCCTCACCGAGGACTGAAACAGGAACTTCGAATTCCAAAACCGATGCTCCGAAACGTACATAGCTACCGAGGCAGATTCATTCTAAACCATCAAAGTAGAAGAAGAATTTTAAGGTTTCTCAGGTTCGTTTTCCGGCTTAGATCATCACATTTTTTTTCCTATCTCTTACATTTGTATGATCGGGCGATCATATCAAAACCAGCAAAAAGATGTTTTTAGTATTGGATATGAATCACTATACTTTTATTAACAGAGAGCCAATAATAAATAAACTTAGCTTCAGCGAATGAGGGGGATTTTAGTGAAGCACGTATGCAAACGATAAGATTATATATATATATATATATATATATATATATATATATATATATATTCACACACAACATACACACAACACGTTTGTATGGACAACGGTACATAAATGTATGTATATTCAAGTCGACCCATAGGTTTGAATGCTCGTCACCAAACAAGGCTATACCAGTAGTACAAGCCCGTCTACCTAGAGAGAGAGAGTCGAACAGAACAACCAGCTCTAAAGGGGGCGAAGAGGAGGCGGGGAGGGAGCGGCGGTTTGATGAATATCCCTCCTCCGCGTCCTTGATCCGCGGATTTATGCCTCTTCCGTGACGTCTAGGCGTAATCGGTGCGGGGTTTCTCGAACAGCAGTGCACTCGGCTGGATTCGAACCGGTGGCGTTGGGTTAGGGACTGAGGAGAGGAGCGAGTCACGCCAATCCTCTCTCTCTCTCTGAGAAAGGGGGTGTAAGCGTTAGGTGAATAGAGGAGTCATGAAAGCGGAATTTATGTGGGGTGGCGTTCGGAATGTTTTATGGGTTTGGAATTCACTTGATGTTTGTTCTCTTTGGACGAGACTCGCGTTTTTTTTAAACCTGTGTCCGATGAATTCCGATTCAAGGTTGATCCTTTGAGGTATGACGAAAAAATATTCATAAGAGTTTGTGTGTGAGTAATGCGTGCCTGATTTTTTCGAATCACGTGAAGCTGAGGTGAATTTTTTTAACAGTTGATGTCGGCAGGTTTATTAATTATTTTTTGCCTAAACTAGCAAACATCTCGATATTATTTATGTTCAACCAGAACGAATATCATACGAAAGATTTTCTTTAAGTAAAATGGAGAACGTTTCTTGATAGGTATGGAAATAGATTGTGAGGTGTATGCACTGGATCAGTCCAAGTTAATAAACCAGAACAGAACGCTAAAACTCTGGATAACAATTCATGTTTGTAGTCACAATTATTTCTATTGGAATCAACCAACATTCCATAAATCTATAACAAGAGTGGTAAAACCTACTTGCTCTCTTAGTCTGACAGGTTAAGATGTAGCTTTAGAGCATTCTAAGGTGGAAATAGCGCGGTTTCTGCACATTTACCTTATATAGCAGAGTGATATGGTGTATCAATGAACCCGTTGTAAATTCCTACTTCAACTTAAATACAATAAGTACAACGCCACGCACCACAAACTCAACGAATTCGAGGTTTCCTAATTTTTCAAGTTTTTAAATGTATACTTTATTTTACAATTCTAAATATCATAGCCTGTGATCTCATGTTTGTTAAAGCTCTGTTAGGCGAGTACTAAACCAAAGAGCGGCCAGAAATATTTTGGCGCCCCGGACGAGCGAACACATTTTAGCACTTCCTTCAGAATATTTTGAGAAGACATTTTTAAATTTTCAAGTTAATTTATGAATCGCTCTCTAATTCATTGATTACGAAGAAATTCCGTTGAGGTACCGCCTTTTAAGTGATAATCTTGCCAACATTTATCTATTTGCAAGCGATGCATCCCACGGTAAATGTGTACATTTCCCGGTTAATGTGCATATTTACCACAAAGTTCGGTAAATGTATGGATAAGATACTTTTACAGATTGAATTGGGGAAATGTACACATTTACCTAGAGACACTGGTAAATGTGGATAAACGTCGCAACACAAGCCACAACTTGGCGGCGTCGCGAACATCTGTTGCAGTTTAGAAGTACGGTAAATGTGCGTTGTCCGGTAAATGTGTAAATATCGTGGTAAATGTGCACAACTAAACTAAATTTGAACATGAAGGCAAACTTTACTCGGCCCCACAGGGTTGGGTAGGTTAGTAGAAGTGTTTTTGGTCCCTCCTCACGTTCACTGTGCCCCCCCCGGGTTGGGAAGCGTTCATCTTACTACATATATACCAGTGAAGCCGAAGATTTTTATTATAAATTAACGTAGGTAATTATTAAAGTGTAGCATTTCTCATTCTTACTTATTTCCACATTTACCAAGGGACATCGGTAATAGTGCACATTTACCGGGAAATGTACGGATAGTACGTATTTCTGGAAACTTAAAACTTACATTTACCGAGCTTGGTGAAAAATGTGCACATTTACCGGTAAATGTACACATTTCCCGATTACATACCTTTACCGTAACAGATATATGGTTCGTCGAGAAAGCGCCCCGGGCTGCTGACCGGCTCTCCGGTAACTCATGCCAGTCTTGATATCAGTAGATGTCCTTAACAAAACAAGTTGCCGAGCGCTGGACCATTTCGAGGTCCCGTATGTAAGCCCCCTTGGAGAGAGCATAAGTCGCCCAATAATATTAAAAAACATGATGTGGCTAACACATGACTTTCTCCATATCTGTAAAAATTTTCAAAATTCCAAATAGGTTAAATACTTTGTATATGGAGAAAGTAAAAACTGGAGGAAATCGCGAAAAACGCGATTTCGCTGACAATCCCGCAGATTTCTGTAAGAATCCCATTAATGTTAACTATCGATCCTTGCACCCGGTCCCTGCTATAACAAAGGGGATGCATTCTGAAAACCTGCCGTGTAATGTGAATCCGTTTTATGTGAACCTGGCTTTACAAAGTGAAAGGGGGCTGCATTCTCCCGTCAGGCATCTCCCAATCCCAAAAATCCCGAAACTTTTTGATGCACATATATCTACAAATAGAGTACAGTCATCGATTACCTAATCCAGTCGCTCCCTAACGACTTGTAGGCGCGGCGCTCTTTCAAAGATAAAGAGGATTTCGCGGCACCCCTACAGTGAAACAAGATTTTTTAAATCCTGTACTCGGGTCTGCTCATTTGCCGTATAGGTACTTGAACCAACTAAGCTATCAAGCCAGCCTGATTCTCCTTATTCGAATTGGGGTATTTACGGCGAAGAAGGGCTAACTAAGTAGTAAACCTCCAACACAAACGTACTCATAGAGGTATAGCGGAAAAAAACTCCTTACTTTATCCCAAGAGAGTGAGATGACTTCAAATTACAAGTTACAAAGGTGTTCAAATTACATATTATGCATGTTCGTATAAAGCTGAAACTAATTTCAGTTTTATGTGAACATGCATAATATGTAATTTCAACACCTTTGGTAGAAACAAGATTTTATATTCAAATATAGGGGTATCAAAAACTTTGGATGCATGAATTCCTTGATAATGCACCATCATCAATTAAATAGAGCGAAAGGTATTGTCCTAATGGCCTACCAACATTTACATATCGCTCATTTATTTAGTTAACCAGGTTTTTTCGCGGTACCCCTAAAAAATCAACACCCATTTTGGAAAAAACTGATCTTAAGACTCGGACTCTCCAAAATGTCTCTTTCTCGCTCTGCAATCTGGTGTCCCACATCCTCAAATCGACCAAACCGCGTTGACGAGGACCATCATCCGCGCTGTATGAATTTTTGCTAGTGAAGAACAAACCGCGGTGTAAAGAATCCGCGTTATAAAAATTCGCATTTTCGGAGGATCAGGTATATTCGACCTGCCATTCCGTCATCGGGTTGTCACGCAGTTTACTCAGGGCGTAATCCTCAGTACTAGTCGGCATACAATCGCAAAGGAATCCACTGCCTCTGGGGTAAAACGCGGACGGGGAAACCATGATTTTAAGCGGCGTGGTCGAAGGCAACGTGAGAGAAATTCGGAAGCGATCGACGCGCGTTAAAGGTCTTCCCCTTAGCGATAATCCCGACGGCGTGACTCATCGGGGCGTGACATTAACAATCACCGATTGCAGTGACGGAGTGGTGACGCATCTTTTTTTATCGGCAGGGGTCGGATTCCTCGAAAAAAGAGAAAAGTTAAAATGCCACGCGACAACTTCTTCAACGTCCCAGATATATAATTATCGTACGCCTTTCCCGAAGCCGTTAGAACTGTCGCGTTCAAAAACGTGCGAATATGGCGGTTCCCCGAATTGCACGTTTTTTTTGTTTTAATCGAATGTAACGGTTGGATAAAAAATATAAAATATAAATTCGGTTTATTCCACAGTTTTATGGCTGCGAGATGACCCACAAAGCCTATTTTATAAAGAGGTCTAATTAAGCCACGAATTTTCTTGTCAGAAATTCAACTGATGAAGGCTACTTTGCCGTTAAAATTCTGTTTATTAAATAGTTTTATGTCTGAGAGACTATCCATAACGTTATATTTTATAAAATAGTTTACTAAGCCATTCGCCTTCTTGTGGGAATTGCCACTAATGAAGGCTTTATTTACTGTTTGAACGCGCATTTTTGTACCCGGTAGTTTTACGACTGGAATGAGACTGATCGTCCATTTTTTATACATAACTGGAATAAACCACGTACGTTCGTATTAGGAATAGCGACTGCAGGATGCCACAGAAGTCGAATGCGGGCATATCTCGCTTTTCATGCCATGCATATATATATATCTAGTGTCGCTATAAAACGGCAATGTACGATGTTTGGACATATCCGATACTAATCGTTGGTGATATTTTATCAATTGTTGATTGTATTGGAATCAAGGGCTGGTTAAACGACACCGAAGTCGTCCGCTGAGTAGTCGGAATTTTCGAGATAAAATTTTCTGGGTCAATGGGCTGGAATAACAACGACTGTAAGGGAAGCTTTTGCGGGCAAAAGGAAATTAAAATTATCGAAAATTGAAATAAAGAAAAATACGATGCATCGAAAATGAGCTATCGAAAATAAAACACTGAAAATTCGATTTCAGGAACTTTTGAAGTCTCTCTCTCTCTCTCTTGGTTGCTGGTGCTGTTTCACACACCGTAGAACTATAATATATGCAAGCTACCACTAACTTAATATCTAACATTTTATGTGAATGCTAACTTAATATCTATAAAAATAAATACATTGTATGATTATATTTACATAATCATTTTTTTTTTCATTTTTATTATGGGATTATTATTTTTTTGAAATTATTTTTTGTAATATTTTGTATAATAATATTACATTTTATTCGTTTTTACAAACTTATTTAACTTACTGTTATATATATATATATATATATATATATATATATATATATATATATATATGTATGCCTGTGTGTGTATGTATATGTTTCTTTAAAATCTTTCTCGCTTTATATCTCTGCCCCTATAAATGCTACAGCGCTGAAATTTCAAGTATATTCTTATTTCAGATGACAGCCGATGAGAAAAATCGAGTCACTAAAAAGGTAATATTGAATATATTATATATATATATATATATATATATATATAATATTTCAATACCCCATAAGAAAAGCATGGGATTCAGTGCAATCTTTCTAAAAATGTAATTGCAAATGCATTTTCAAATTACTTAAAATTGGGATACCAATACGAGAAAAGAACAGTTGTTTAGCTGAAAGAACGGAGTTCTTAATTTTTTAAGGCAGAAGTCAAATACATACCGAATTAGTGTAAATATCTGTTTTGAATCGGAAGGAAGTGTGAATTTTTCCTCTCTTCAACAATGGAAAAGTATAAAAACCATGTCAACGACATTATTGCTTTTTAAGGGACCTTGAAAGCTCATAATGGAAATTAAAGACATTTTAATTCTTTTAAAAGAAATTAATGCTGCCATAATGAATTATAGTGGAACTTCAAAATATTTTAAGAATTTCACATATTGAAATAAACTTGGAAAATTCAATTTATATCTCTGCAATTTTCCATAATCAAAAAACTCAACTTTAAAATATAAGAAGATTAAAAAGGAGAAAATAGAATATTAAAAAAAAATGTTTTTCAGTATATGTACACACTTTTATGTGCACTAAAAAGATGAAAATAAATTTTTCTGCCCTCAACTTGAATTAAATTTGATGTGCAGAATAAGAGTGGGTGGCAATTTTTACCACCCACTTTTATTCTGCACACCAAATTTAATTCAAGTTGAGAGCTGAAATATTTATTTTCTTCTTTTTGGTACACATAAAAGCGTGCATACTGAAAAACATTTTTTAAATATTTTATTTTATTACTATTATTGTTGTTTTTTCTTTTTTATTATTTTTTGTATAATAATGTTTTTGTTATTTTGTTTGGTTTAACCCTTTTTAGGCATTCATTACCAGCGAAGTGGTAATAGCGGAACGCCTTATGGTCACGTCTGGTCCGTCCGTCCGTCGTAACTTTCATTTGCTAAACCGCATGACGGATTTTAATTCAATTAAGTATGAGTGATCGTTATTATGATTTATCGCCCAATTGTGATTTTGAATTGAATCCGTCAATTAGAACTTCCACTTTATAGAATTGCTTTAATAAACTTATACTCGTATCTCGTTAAATGGCATCCGTCAATTACCCAACTTTTCTCTCCCTAGTTTAGATATGATCTGTAAGGTACAGATTAAAACATTTATTCGGATAGAGAACAACATTTACTACAAGATAGTCCCCGAGACCATATAACTACGACTTATAATTTCGGGGATAAAAATTCGAGAATCGCCCAACTTTCGATACCGTTCCATACGAATTTCCCATTAAGAACGACTTTAAAATCTCTGTCTATTCCATTTACGGAGTATACTTTTCCATATTGTTTTTTTAAAAAAATTTAATATTCAAATTTTAAGATTTAAAGGGAAAATTTTCAGGTAAAATTTAAATCTAATTTAAGGCTAATATTAAAATTCAAAACTATTTAATTCAAATAATAACAAGATAAATAAGAGATAAGAGTGGTGGCCTGGACAAGGAAGGAGAGAACTTTTTAAGTTTGCGCTTCGAAAAACGGCACATTTTAAATTCCGAGCAATCAGCGAAGTCGTATAATAAGCGATCAAACAATACATGTGCAACTGCATTTGATGCAACCCGAGTTTGATAATTCATTTTCCAAGACCTAGAATCAAATATTTTATTACTCGATTGCGTAAAGTAGTCGTAAAACGCAGTTTAACGGTCGCTAGGATAGTTTTCATAGATGACACGCAGCTGCCTCAACAGGCCACCAGAGACCGCGGCGGAAGGTGTGGCTTCTACTAGCATGGCTAGAAGCGTCCCATATACAATGGCTTCATCCTCGTCCTCTTCATTCAGACGCCAAAAGATGCGCTAAGAGATTTTCGTTAGAGAGAGGGTGTGATGTAACCATGTAACAGACTATCCCACCCTCAACTGGCACGCCACCACTATTCACCGTGGTCAGTATAGTCACTGAAATTTCCCTGGCTTAAAAATATTGTCGATTTTTTCGAGTATTTTATCCAGTTCCGTTTCCTAATATCTTCGGGAGAGCGCAAATTCCCATCATGCTACGGAAAAACAAAAATATAATAATAAAAAATTCATAAGATAACAACTGCCTCGATGGCGGATACAACAGTTAATTCTTTTACGAACACGGTATAACTTGTGAAACAGGATTTGTCGATTATTCGAAACCGGGTATTCCATCTAATTACTGTATTCTTTTGCGATGATTTATAGTTCGATAATAACAATTATAGGCAAGTTTAATGTTTACGCTTTACTGCGAGAAAATGTACTATACATAGAATCTCGTTAAAACAACCTCCAGGAGAATTTTATAACTAGTTAAACACTTGACATATTTAACTAAACCCTCGTCTCACACTGATATCAATAATATTTCATTTTTTATTTAATGATGCACATCAATCGTGAGAGGTCAAGATACTTGCGTACCCTTGGAGACTGGAGTCTGCTTTGCGTAAACTTTCTACTTTCTATAAACCGATTTTGCGTTAATGGGTTTTTACTGTGTTTGTACATACACACAGAGATAAATAAGTTTTAACTCCAAACCTTTTCCTTCCACTGACATACACTCATCCTACAGCAGAATCCAACTTAACTTCCTTTTAAAATAACCTTAACAACAGCAACAAATGCGATCATATTCCCCTATGATAGCGACAGGATTCGAACCAGAGATCTACAGCCGAAAACCCCACCCACCCCTCCAAACAGGACGACAATGTTATACATGAAGACGTACAGAAAGGACGCGAAAAAAAAACAAAAACCACGGAGCACATTTATAAAAAATAAAAGCGCCATTTAAAGAACGCGAGCGCAACACGGCATACCGAATGAGAAACAATTACGGACGGCACCAAATAGGGAACAGGAAGGAGGAAGAGAGAGTTATATAGGAGGAAGGAACAAACGGGGGGAAAATGGAATGGTAAGGGAGGGGAGAGCTTTAAGAACGAGTACGTGTGGCTGTCTCGAGGTGTGTTATTCGCGTATGAGTCAGCTTTATGTGGTTGCTGACCCTCAAAGCGACGAAAATCCACACGACGCCAAGCAGAAAGAGCGATGACTAAGCTATATTCTCTCTCCTCCCTCTATCTCCCTTTTCTCTCGAACGAGATAGCCTCCGGAGTCTTGCTGTAGGGTCATACTGCACACGGCTGCAACGAAACACCCCCAACTCGAAAAGAAAAACAGAGGGGAGCATGAAAAAAAAACACCTGCCGTCTCCACAAGATAATTATTTTTGAAGTGCGGTTCCATAACTAATACAATAATTACAATGTCATGCTGCATGACTGTTTGTCCGAACGTTATACCCGATTAACTAAGCTACATCAAGAGCTAAACAGCGAATTTCGTCCATTTCGTACATGTTACCCTGCGCAACGATGGCCATAAAAGTGTTCTTGGGGCCCTGGGCAAAAGGGCCATTTGGGGCTCCTTCGACTATATGAAAGTCGAGAATTTCAGATTTAAATTTAACTTTGCCCTACTCATGAAGCTGATATGAAAGTATACATATGTAAATTATGACTTCAGTTTATCACAAAAAAGACGGAGTATCACGCCATGAAACTGTCTCTCAATACTTATACATTTTTTAAACTAATCCTACGACGCCCTCAGCTACAAAAATAATCACAAATAAACTGCGTCGTAATTTTCCACCATATTTAAAACAATACAGAAGGACAAAGGTTTCGCTTCATTCGTATCATCTATTTAGTTGCATCCACCTCTTCCTCTGAAGAGGGTTTGAAGAAAGGAAAACCCCCTCCGTCGTCCTCTATTTTACAATAAAGAGGAAGGTTAAAAAGCAGACCTTTTTAATTACCGTGGAGAAATTATGAAAATTATCTTCAGAAAATACTCTTTGGCTAAATCATCCCTCCACCTATACTTTTCTGGAAGCCTCAACCTAGCGCCAGTTTTCGGCTAAAATTATGCGCATGCGGCCATCCTCTCACGTCTTATTGCCCATTCAAGCACATACAGCAGCTACATTAATCACCCTTTCATATCCACGCCAATCTAGCCGTGGTTACTTGTGCCGAACGTTTCCTGACACACTTGCTTTCGATTGTATCGAAATTATTACCCCGCGTTCGTGCACGGCATTCGATTCAAGATGTTTTTGAAGTCACAACTATGTGTAACGTAGTAAAACGCCGCGAGAACGTTTCTTACGGCCATATGTCCCTTCTCTTGAAAATATTACCTGCAATTTTTTCGTGTATCCTTTCCAAAAACGGAGCATTTAACAACAAATGATTTGAGGTAGCACGCGCGGTCACTTTTGCCTTGCAATACTAAGAAACGGAAAGGAATCCCATATTTTTTATTATGCGAATTTATAAAATACTCTTTTAAACACGCAAATTTCGTAGCAATGGCAACTTTTAGATATACTAGGAGATATAAGGTAATTCACCACTTCTCAATGGAACACCCATATAGTAAAACGGTTGAAGGCCTCTTTGGTTCTCTTACGCTCCTTGAACCATGAAAGAGACGGACTTATTCCTCGGCGAGCCATTGATATATGACGTCACTATCGAGGGCGAGATTGCTATGGAGGAAATAAAGATCAAAATAACAAAACCTTTTTCTTACGGAAAAATGCAAAGGAAGCTTCAGGAAGCGCGCGCGCGTGTGTGTGTGTACCTCTTAGTATGCGCGCGTGTAGCGTATTGAAAAAATCGAATCGATCCGTTTGGCTGATCAAAAAGTCCCGAGATAGAAGTTTTCCTGATTTATTTGAAAATAAAGAAAGGGCCGAAGGCTAGAATCGAATAGACAAATGGGAGAGGTAAATCCGTCCTGGTACGAGACGGAGAAGTTTATAGTTCTCCCACGAAAAGACTGGTTGTGTCACGTTCGCCAGGTTCGGATATTGCCCGGGAACAACTACGGGATGTCGATTGAAGTTGATTTTTAAGTCACGCCTTTAAACTGCTTATCGCCCCAGAGAGAGAGATCGAGGGCGAAAACAGTAAGTTTATGTAGAAATAACTAAGAAGATTTCGGGGCAAACGGCACGTTTCCTCTATTTGTAACCACGGCGTTATCAACAATTGCATATCTTCAGTACTTGTTTTTTGTGGGTGGGACTCCGCTCTTTTAAACAGTTAAAAATCATTATTGCAAAATAAACTTATTATGCAAAAAAGACATTTTATACCGGTAACCATTTAAACTAAAAAAAACGCACTTTCAATTATCATTCAATTTTGAGATATAGATCTCTTCTTATGGCTAAAAAATAGTTTAAAACAAGAAGTCCAAACCAGGACTAATGCAGGCTGGTTTCCCAAAGTTGACGTCCTGAATTGATTATTTATATTGGCAGAAAATGTTTCAGTAATTGTTAGTCATTCCAAGGAATTCTCACACCATAAATACCATTTGTAATTCATAGTTTATCAATGATTGAGAACAACTGGAAACAAATTAATAGAGCATTATCAGGTTTAAAATACTCAAAGCAATGTCAAAATCTCTTTCTGACATTATTTTGCATGTATTTTTTTAAATAAGCGAATTTAATACGATAATATGTATCGATCAACTGTCCACTGCTGAAGGATAGTCGAGTGGAAAAGAAAATAACCCATTTATTCACTCGTCTATGCTCAAGCCGAGTTCCGTAATAATCGTCTCCATGGCAACCATCCGATAAAATGCGATTCAAAACGCAAAAAGAAAATACGATAAATTATCCAAATTTTGTGATAAGAATTAGAATCTACATACTTTTCTCCTTAGAATAGTATAAATTACGCTCCGATATAACAATTTCAATATATTTTCGAGTATTAAAGAAAACATCTCTTCACGATGTATTGAGATTTCCTAATTAAACAACAAACAGAGAAAAACGTTCCTGTAATCGAACCCGGGACTTCAATCTTCGCCAAATAAAATATAGCTCGGAGGTGGGACCTGGTAGCACGAGCCTCATACCAAGTTTCACGAAAATCGGCCCAATGGTACTAAAGTTGTTAGTTGGGGGCACACACACACAGACAGGACCATTTCATAAGGCTGTTTTCTTTGGAAATCAGTCTAAAAAAACAAGCACTTAACCGGGAGAAGGCGCACTCAATTCTGGAGCACACAGTCGCGCGGGGTGACTGAGTCACCCCATTTTAAATTACATTTTCCAGCATATTTATTCTTTTTTTTTAATTTTTCTTTATATTTGTATTCTTAGATTGGTAAGGAAATACTTGGGAAAATTCAAACTTATTTTAAACCCATATAATTTACGTTTGTTAAATATATCTTTGTTGTTAAAAACTCCTGGTTAGCTAACATGCATACAAAAGAACTTGTATAATAATAACAACACTTGTGCATAATAATAATAATTCGACTAAGATAATAGTAATTTTGATAACTTATTGTTTTAACATAATATTATGAATAAGATGATAATAATAATAATAAGAATTATCTAAGTTCACTTATCGTTTTGTTATTCGCTGTCAAGACAGTACTAACATACGTATTTCATGTTTCATACACATCGACCACTCACATTTAGAACAGGACGAAATTGTTTTCGTGTCTTGATTTCTTGAGCATACGACACAGTGTAATTTTTCAGACCTAAATGAACCTGGCTCTCCAGAAACATTTTCTTTTCTAGGGAGTACAAATTTTTTGGCCCAATTCCCTTAGTTGCTTTAGTAAGGTTTTCTGTTGCAACCGAGAAATGACCCCTGGTTTTGCTAAGGCCTCTCCAAGGTTTTATTTATGAAACTACTACTTTTGAGCACTGTATTTGGGCTATTTGATAGAAATATTACGTAACCATTGGGAAGAATTTCACGGATTTTCTCCAAGTCGCGATGTAAATCGAAACGTTCACCTGCTTAACAAAACGTAACGAGAGGGTAGAAACATTAAACTGGTCAATTGTAAAAAGATTCCATCGATTTATGAAAATTACAGCCAGATATAGAATAAAAATCTTACTATGACACGCAATAAGAAATGTAACGTAGAAGGGCGCGGGGTGACTGAGTCACCACAGGAAGATTTTTTTAAAAATGCTGTTTCACAGACTAAATACTACTGAAACCTAAAAGTGTTATAAATATGCTCAAGAGATTTCGGAAGAAAGGTACTGATTATCTTATGGAAAAAACATGCGTTACGAGCGAATGAGTGTAGTGTAAACATTGGTGGGATGACTCAGTCACCCCGCGCGCCTGCTCCCGGGTTAAGAATCGAAACATGATAAAATAAGCACCTATCTCCAACAACCACAACTAGGTAATGAAAAAATCAGGTGCGCATTTCAGTTCCAGTTCAGTGGTTTTCCATAACTTTGCCTTAACTATTGAAGATACACAAGATAATTACATACTATTTTTTTCAAGTTTTGATTCTTAAGCACTTCTTTTTTTAACTTGGAGTTCGACTATCAGTTTTTATTTGGAATTACGAATAAAATTATTCAGAATCCTAAAGGTGCCGCTTTATTACTTCAACATAACCCATCAAAAAAATATTTTCTCTTATAATTTGTTTGATATCGGAATCAACATTTAGGATACGAAGTCTTGACTCACCAAGGAACTTTAGACGAAGGGCACGTGACAGAAGAGAGTACCGTTTGGAAAGATGGCATACCTGCAAAGAAAAATAAGCTACATAAGTGTTTATGACAAAAAGTTAGAAAATATTCAGAGAGAATCGAAATTATAACAAGATCTAAATAAACTTTTCATATACCCATTGGAATCGACCAGTGGATACTGATTACACATAATATTATAACATTTGGTCGAAGGTCTGTAACTCGAATCTTAGAAGTAAAAACCGAAAAAAAAACCAATATGTATACCTAATACATTCCGAGTTAGCAAAAGTCAGCACGGCTACAATGGAGAACTTAATAGAGATCTTAAAGGAAAAAGATGAATAAACATATATAGATATAGAAAAGTGAAAGCTGTCAGATAAACGCTAATGCGTATTTAAATGCATTCACAATTACTACTTATGCTTTTTCAACTTAAACACATTCACAAACGTCTGATCACATAAACTTATAAGGTAATTAAGTGTAATAACTTTGGGTGTAAAGGATAAGGTGGTATAAAACCTTGTCATTACGACCGAGTACAAGTGATAAATGACTACCGTTAATAGTCCTTGATTTCTCACGATCCAGTGCTGTATTTATCGCTTACGGACCCGCGATTGTTCGTCAATGCCTCTGGCGTCGTTCTCTTCTATTCCTTTTTCATCTCACGTACGTATATTTAATATTTTCTCTCTCTCTGCCCTTCCATTTGGCCTTTGAATAACACCGTGTAAAGGAAAATATTCTTCCCCAAGAAGTAAATACGAAAAGAATTTTAAACAAGCAAGGAAAGTACTGCTGAATCAGATAGCAAATGGCAGTTTTATTTATTTAGACAGGCAGACGGACAAACCGAGAAAACGTGCACAACGAGACAGAATACTGAATCGATTGGCGAAAAAAACGAAGTCTCTATCTGCTTTCGTTCAGTAAGAGTTAGTTCGTCAGACAGACGGAGCGAAAGGAGGGATCGGTTAAACAGAAAGATAAACCATTAACTCCAGCACGATCGCACTCGTAAAATGATCTATTTTTGCTAAAAAATGAATTCAACCATTAAAAAACTCTTCCATGGTACTGCAATTACGATGTGATTTTTATCTCTTATGATTTCCAAATGACATTAATCCCCAGCATCTCACTCTCACTTACTCGTTGAATCGTCATTAATAAAGCATCATCTAAAAAAGGGATCTCCGAAAACGATCTGCATAGTAGATAGCATTGCAAAACCATGACTTTTACGAGAAATAATTCGATAAAAAAATTTAAAAAAACTACCTCAACAGAAATCACTTCGAAACCTATTCACCCACCGCGATAATTTCTTCAATAACTACCATGGCAGCCCCTTAATACACGCAATAAATCGATTATTTTAGAGCCGATTTCCAAATCCAAGCGAGTTTCTCGACCGGTTTTTTTTAGAAGATAAAGGACAAATTAAAACCAGGCTTAAAAAAACAACTGCATATCGAAGCTGACATATTTTTAAATTATTTTTATTTCGCAACGGGAACCTAATTATATAAACACATATAAGCAGTTCCAACCCTTAATTCCCCAATTTCTTCGAGGTATTTTTCGCCTTCCTCGAGAATTCAGTTGCACAAGTCCTTCGGAGTGGGAGTGACTTAAATCGGTTACCACGGTGACATTGACTGATTAGATGAATCGAGGAGTGAGAGAGAGAGATAGCTAGAGAGAGAGAGATAGCTAGAGAGAGAGAGAGAGAGAGAGATAGCTAGAGAGAGAGAGAGAGAGATAGCTAGAGAGAGAGAGAGAGAGAGAGATAGCTAGAGAGAGAGATAGCTAGCGAGAGAGAGAGAGAGAGAAACTCCCTCCCCCTTACACCCCCGCCCTGCCAATGGGTGAAAGGCGTTGGCGCGTCTCGCAAGTCCTTGTGTGACTTAAACGGTTTCGAACGTCGAGGGCGTTCGAAACCATTTCGTTAACTGCATTTTCTTAAGTCTTCCTTTACTATTTTTCTCGCGCCGGATTGGATTCCAACCTTCGAGATTCCGAGACGGACGTCGCTATTTTTGGTTTGCAATGTTGTTGCCATGGTGTGGATGCGACTAGAGCAGGGGTGGGAAAACTGTGGCCCGCGATGCCATTATGAAAGCGAACCGTAATATAAATAGAGCTAATTTCATATTTGTAGCTTAAAATTAATGCCGGAAAACCTTTTCCATTGATGTTATGGGGATAACATATTATTTATTATTGACTTTCACTAACAGGATCCCTCGCATTACCTAATATTACTTACGATGCGAACCCTAACGTGGCCCAGCGAAGCATTTTCATGTTTATGCGGCCTGCCTAAGAAGCTGCAACTGTTGATGCGGCCCGCCACGTAAAACGTTTGCCCACCCCTGGACTAGAGGCTATAAAGTATTGCATGCGTGCCAATTTCAGCACGAGAGACGATTTTGGTTGGCACGCAACACAAAAAAGTTTTATTGACTGTCTTCTTAATATTTGTCCATTTCAGATGCAATGCTAAAGATTATTTATATGGAGATTGCAAATATGTTGATAAAATAACTGACTAATAGTGACCCTTTGTCCGAACATGAGACGCTTGTTGTTCCTTAATTGTCGTTCCGCCATAAACAATCTGAGACAATTATTCTTTTTAACACAAAATAGATTTTTTACAATCAATCTATCGTCCAATTACCTTCAAAGTCGGAGAAAAAATTATCAAAATTAGGCCACAAAATTCTTTTTGGATGTATCCTAAAAAATCTAAGTTAGTGATTGAAAGTATTTTTTTTTAATTTTGGCACGCGAGCGAAAAAAGGTATTATTGCACTCGCCGGTAAAGAACGCCTGAAAATCAGCGCAGAGAAGCATCTATTCGTCGAGAGATCTGTTGAGACCAAGATAGTTTATTATCGAGGAGGAGATGAGGAACCGTACAGCATCATACCGTTAATCTGATGACAAATCAGGCAAGATTTAAAAAGGGATAGTTCGAATACAGATATGTTTGAGGCAAAAAATGAAGCCGTTGATTACGCTAGGGCAATAGAATTGCATCGGCGGGGAGTAAAATCCGCTGCAACAGGATTACTCGTCAAAAATGTAACCCCTGGCTCTATTAATTAACCTTAATCGACACTTAAAGGGGATATATGACATCCTTTCTCCGATTATCTGGCGGCGGAATAAACAGCAAATTAAATATTTAATCATCCGTTAATATTGTCGCATCAAAACTAATTAATGAACTCAGTCAACTAATTAGATCCATAAATTGGTCAAACGAAACATGTGCGCGTTTTAACTAGTTAATACTTATTTGGAAAAATGATCGGGGAATTGCAGATGGAGGCGGAACCTTTGGAGTCCATGGTTATACGTTTCGCTAAAGCGTGTTACGATTTTAGGCGTAATTTATCTAATGCACAGCATATTACCTATTAATCATATATCGAAAAACTAGAATTTCGATCACACATGATTATCGCCGATAACTCCATCAGCAGAACGATTGTTTCAAAGAGAAAATGTAGATACGAATTAACGTAACCAGGGACATTATTGCGCGGACTAGAAGTGTACCGGTATGAGAAAGTTTGTGCCATGTACTTTGCACCGATTTTTTCACTAGTCTATATTGTTACTGCATGTATGTTCATAGATCAAATGGAAAATACAAATAACAGGAAGATCTGATTAACCGGAACATCCGATTAACAGGAACATACGATTGACCGGAACCTCGATTAACCGGAACCTCGATTAACAGGAATATCGATTAACCGAAACGTCTATTAACCGGAACATCCTATTAACCGGAACAGGACCGCTCCCGAGGCATCCGGTGATTCGAAAGTTTATCGCAATTGATAACTTAAGACAGCGGTGCCCAAACTGCGGCCCGCGAAGGGTTTTTGTTCGGCCCGCGAAGCTAAGGCGAAAAATCAATTCGAAAAAGTTAACACACAAATTCATACATTTTTTGAAAATTTTCATAATAAAACTTTAAATATTAGCCATGAATCATGTCTAACATGATTTTCACTTAATGGCATCTCAGAATATATAGAAATTTTCCGATTTAAACTCTAATCCGGCCCGCCGAAGAATTGACAACTTCCAATGCGGCCCGCCAAGGGATTCGCAACCATTGATGTGGCCCGCCATTAGAAAAGTTTGGGCACCGCTGACCTAAGACAAAAGTTACATTTTTTTCTAACCGCTTTCTGAGAACACGCATATCTTTTTCGAACGTGGTTTCTTTTTGGTAATACACTGGATAACTAAGTTCCTTTCACGCGTGGCACTAAATCAGTCGGCAAATTGCGTAAACAATTGCTAAAAAGGGCGATATCGACGCCGCCTAAATTATTCGACGGATGTAGAAATTAGCGAAAATCAATAAAGGACCGAAAAGGTACGAATTGGATTCCACTACATTGACCTCTCCGAGGATGCCGCGTTATTGGGCGCGGTTCCCACGAAATTTACGAGGGCGTCGGTTTTTTTCTGCCCGCATCACGTGCGCTGGTCGTTTATTTTTTTCATCGACGGGTCAACGGCCTCCCGTTAATACCAAAGTTTACGAAATATATATGTCGGAGCTTATTTATCAGAGCGAAAATTAAAAAAAATTGCGGAAATTTAGAAAAAGAGAAAACATCCTCCATGTGTCGATTTTAAAAAATCACGTCTCGGCGGAGAAAACTTTTCTTTTCGTCGTTTCCAAAACAAAACAAAACAGGGCATTAAATTTCCCGCGGTCTCTATGAAAACGCAAACATTTTTTTAATTCAAATTCGCAAGTTTGGAAAAACGCGCGCGACGAAATGAAAATACAGCACCGACGGCGAGGAATTTTGCGATTTATACTTCGCTCAATTAAAACCGCCTCCACCTCCTTCCTTCTCGTTCCCTCGGAGGGGGGGGGGCGAGATAGATTTATTCTTTCGGAGATAGCAACCCACCCGATAATCAACTTTTTTTTCTCCTCCGGAATGACGATAAAAATTTATTATTTTTTTCTTGTATTCCGGAAAAGCAATTGGCACAATTCTGAGGAAAAAGAGTAAAAAAATTGCATTTAAAATTAAATTCATTGCGCAAATACGCAATTTTATGCGCGGAGGTATACCCAAGAGAGGTTCCTTAGAAAATATAAAAGATAAATTATACACTGCTGGGTCGTAAAAGAAATTAACGCGTTTCAAATTGCACATGTAACAAAGTTTATTAAATCATAGAACAAATTGAAAAATATATCCTGAAAAATTGAATCATCATCAAAAAAGGTCTTAAAATAGCAGTAAAGAAATAAACTACACTATAAAATGATTATATCAAATACTTATGCTATAAAATTATAGTTATTAAGATCATACAGCTGATTTTATAATACAAGAATTAAAGACATGGGAATTGTTTAGGATTTTGTTATCTTTCTTAACATTTAGAACTAGTTCCTCGTTCCAACATTTTACATTAATTTTTAATATGAATACTACTATATATGATTTCTAAATACACATTTCATTAAAATCCCGAGAGAAAATATGATAACTAGCCATTTTTTAAACGAAAACAATTACCTTTAAGAGCGACACATCAAACGACCAACAGCAGGTCAGAAACAAAGGTTTGCTAATATTAATTGGACAGCCCGTAATTTCTAAGAATGATTTAGTTTAGAGTAAGAAACTTAAAAGTTATAAAAAATATTGAGACCAAAAACTAGAATCCTCGGACAGGATGAAAGTTTGTAGCGATTACAATTCAAGTTTTTCCGCGGGATTGGCAATTAATAAAAACTTCCATCGAAAACGAACTGAACTTAGCACAGTTCTGATTAAAAAAAATGGATAAATAACAAAACACCAATCGAAACCCATCGATCTCGATCCAACTCGAATCGAACGATAAGATCGATTTATCGTCGCCTCTGCGCACACCCCCAACAGCGACCGCAATCGTATAAAATCTTGCTGAAGGGAGAGGAGGGAGCATAAGGTTGGAAGGCGGCGCGCGGGGGTGGTACGACTGGTGCTGCTCGCCATAAATCGGCCCGCTGAAAGATTTATTTCCGCGAAACCTACTGCGTTAACTGCTTCTATACGTTGCGTCCTTTTAGCCCATCCTCTCCCCTGTTCCACCCCTTACATCCCTCCCTTCTATGTGGCTCGCTGCCCGCATAACTAAATACACATCTGAAGATCGTCCGGAGTGATGCGAAGGACTATTTACTCGCGAACCCAAGCGTTGACTCACGCAAGGCCCGTGCTCCATGTCCTGACATCTGCCTATCGCATTTAGCATTCCGGCGATCTTCAGTTTTTCCCTCTCTCTTCCAGTCCGCGTCCCGGAGGAAATAATGCCCTCCCACACCCTCTCTCTCTCTCTCTCTCGTGGCGAGGTTCAACTAAAGCCTCAACAGTTGAGGAAGACTGAACTTACAGGTTACTAGCGGGTTACATATTAAGATTTGTGGAAAGAGGGAGGTAGCGAGAACGCCGTGTCCTTGGCATAAAGGGTAAAAATGTTTTTCTTTGCGCGATGAGATATCTGGTGCAAGTAGAGTAAAAAATACTACAATTTACACAATCTCTAATTTATGTCGAATTTGTTGTGATCGATTTTCCATGAAAAAATATCGATCGATACATCAGTACTTTATAGGTCGATTTATTGCTGCTTTCCTTTTAACATTCGAGTCATGGAGATACGGATGCATTATAATGATTATCACCCGGAAGAAAGTTTCTGTCGGAAAAACGTCAATATTTTTAATTAACCCATGAATTTCAGTCCAACGAAAATATTCATCGCTCTCAAAGTAATGAATTAAATTGTACCAGAGTGATGCGACATATTACATTCAAGTCTAAATATTCCCAGAAGATGAAAATTCAAACTACATATAACCAGAATTTTTGAATAATCGAAGAAGATATTTATTTCCGTCAGTATTTTAGGGAGGTATTTGCATAGCCTTAAATTTTTCATTTATTTTAACCAGATTGGAGCCAAAATTAACCGTGATTAACTCATAAAACTGCATCAGTTTCATAGTTGCTTATGCGAGGTAATGTAACAACCGGATAAAAATTTTGATTATGCATGCTGATGGAATCTGAACGACTTTGTTGTTTTAGAAAAAAGGACAAAAACAGTATCATTTCATTCCGTGACCATAAAATTAATAAAAACGTGCAAAATTAACGCTGCAAACGTCTTTTAAATTTAAAGATTTATTGAATAACACCCATGTTTGGTCAAAGAAAAAGTATTACGACGCGACGAAGGAATATCCTGGTGTTTTTTTATTTTTAAGGCGTAGGCTTTTATAATTCCCGCTAATTCCTCGCTGTTTGCCGAGTGTCGTGATGCCGATCCTTCACTCGCCAATTGACGCGATTTTAAACGATAACCTTTCGCGGAATGCGAAGTATTTGGAATGCTCGTATTTTTTTGCCGTCCTTATGTCATCTACTGCTC
This sequence comes from Tanypteryx hageni, assembly GCA_028673005.1. Classification (NCBI taxonomy): domain Eukaryota; kingdom Metazoa; phylum Arthropoda; class Insecta; order Odonata; family Petaluridae; genus Tanypteryx; species Tanypteryx hageni. Next base: position 138,345,433 of record CM054115.1, read on the forward strand.
GAGAATTGTTGTTCACGGTTGCTCCAGACGCTGCCTCTGAAGTCTTTTTTTTTGTCTCATTAAACTTTCTATTTAATCTCCGAGAAGTTATCTCAGCTGGAAATCTTGCTGATGCTGAAACCTCTTGCCATTGAAACATATGCCTCTCGTTCACAATAGAGCATGCTCTTGCAAGGAATTGAGACGACGTATCTTCAAGATACTTTCGTTTCTCCCTACGCGCTCGCTTGAAATAAACAGGCGTCGGGAAGTAAAGAAGAATTACCATTGAAATTAAAAGATTATAACAATCTGAACCTATAATTTATTAAAACACCAATTGTTATAATTATTTTTCTTTTACTATTTATACTGTAAATGAAAATTTGTCTTTCATTCTTATACGCAGACTTGAAGTATTATCGCAAAATAATTTAGACGATAACAGCAGCACTCGAATCCAAACGCGCAGAAAATGTCCTCGATGAACTATATTTAGGGCAATTCCTAATGAAAATACTTGAACTTAAAGTATCATCACTATCTTCCATGATAACAAGGCGATGATTTTCGCATGCACTAGCCCTTATTTACTGCCGCAAATCTCATTAGTGAATCGGGTGTCAGGACAGGGCGATGAACGTAACACTTAGGTGTCGATATTTCCTGAGATTATTATTGATATGCCCACTCGAATATAACGTTCTAGTATTTTAACTAGGGTGTCGGAACTTGTCGATGCCGATCGTCGGCGCCGGCCTGATTACCGGAATGATTTTTAGTTTAAGCTTGCTGGTTGTCGGTCGCATATTTTCTATCTTGGATGTTGATGCGTTCAAGCCTGGGCGGGATAAAAGAGACAAAGCACGCTCAAATAGGAATACTGTGGAGAAGTGTTAGCGAGAAATAACTAGTGAAATGAACGTAGACGGTAAGTGGTATGCATTTTTATTTTAATGCAATATTTTACCATTATACGCACGGTTAGCAACAAAAATTGTTAACTATACAGCAAAATACTATATTTTGTATTTATTATTATTTACTTAAAATAAATACCATTTCTTAATACTAGTTATTTTATTTATCTCAAAGTAACAAGTATCTCCTCCGTAAACCTGCTTTCTACGTGTTCGTACCAGTAAGCTGGTCGCCGCCGATAACAGGCCCAGACAACAGGCGCCGATCAACAGGCCCAACGAGAGAGAGGGAGGAGTGGGTTTACAGTACCCGGGCCCGCAATTCCTTAAGGGGCCTTGGCCGAGTATACCAGTATGCTGTATACTTGTAATGTTGACAAAGTGGATGTGCGGGGAAAGACCTTAACAAAAATTAGAGTGGTCGGAAATAGAGATCTCAGTGGTTTCCTAGTGTTCCTTGTGTTAACATCCATTTATCACGGTCATTTATACGGTATAAATATGTACTATGCCTGTATTCAATATTTTAGTGCAACCAGCATAAATTATATGGACTTATATTTTAAGATGGTAAATTGGGATTAACAATAAAGGTAAGTAATCGCTGGCTATTTATTTATATCCTTAGTTATATTTATTTTAGCAACAATATTTTAATTGATAATTACCCAAGTTAAATACCGTATTTACTCGTGTACTCGTTATATTTGTTTCATTTTTATGATATATTCATTAAATTGTTTTGGCTATTTAAGATTAACGTTATTTTTTCATTTAATATAGTCAATTTTTTCAGAAATGACATGTTACTTTTTAACCCTCATATCTACATGCGGACACACACTCACCAACAAACACTATAACACACATGCACACACAAGGGGTGGCCGTCATACACTTGGCACCATGGCCCGCGTTAGCTCTCGACACCCCTGCCGATGAACTTGCTTTCTACGTGTTCGTACCTGTGAACACCGAACCAGCCAGGCTTCCGTCAGTCCCTGTCAGTAACAGTTAGTTTCTATCACAATGGACTAAAAACTGATAGAATTGATTGGAGAACATGAAGAATTTTACGATATGGTAAATAAAAAGTACAGTGATAATGGATATAAGGAGAAACTGTGGCGGAAAATTGGAAAAGAATTAAAGAAGTCAGGTCAAACTCAATATTTTATCAGATATTTATTTAAGAACATGTTAAGTATTTATTGACATTAGACCATTTTACTTAAACTAGAATTATCTTTTCTTAGTATGGATAAGCTTCCGTCGATGTTTCTCCTCTTCATCTAAAAGTAGAGCAATTACTCCCAATTTTATATTAGAAAACATATTTACTAACTTATTCCAGTCAGACTAAAAGTTCTAACCACAACTGAAAACGTGACCGTCGGCGTCGAAGCAACGTACAATGTGAACATCGATGAAAAATGACGTGACCGAGACGGTCCGTGACGGTTCGTTCGTTCCGTATAATGTGAATCGACCTTAACACGACGAATATCGGCTGTTTCTGCCGCGAAATGCATGGAAAGGCACTTAGATCTAACGGAAAGAACAGCAAACATAGGCTAGCTCCATCATAGCAAAAGGAACAAAAAAAAAACAAAAATTCAAACCTCGACCGCCAATTTCCAAGGACACCGCCAAAAGGAAGAAAAAAAAACTGAATGAAAATGGCCGGCGATATAGAGGCACTGTCGAATTCTACGAGGTACCGACCAAACAAACAAACAAACAGCCAGACCAAACAAAAAAAAAACGAAATACCTCATGCCGCCATAATTGATCGGGTGCCGGGTTTGTTTGCCATACGAAATTACGTTTGTTGATTTTCATCTCCGCCCTTCTCCTTAAAGAGGAGAGATCTCTTATCCCCCCCTTTCACCCTTCCTCTAACGTCCTCACATTAGCTTCCTCCCTTCTACTCTATCTAATAGGGAAGAAAGAACGAACGTCATTCTGGGAAACTGTAGAAGTGGGAGGGAGGGGGAATGGAGTAGAGGGGGAATGGGAGAGAGGGGGAGTGGGAGAGAGGGGGAGTGGGAGAGAGGTGGAGTGGGAGAGAGGGGGAGTGGGAGAGAGGGGGAGAGGGAGAGAGGGGGAGTGGGAGAGAGGGGGAGTGGGAGAGAGGGGGAGTGGGAGAGAGGGGGAGTGGGAGAGAGGGGGAGTGGGAGAGAGGGGGAGTGGGAGAGAGGGGGAGTGGGAGAGAGGGGGAGTGGGAGAGAGGGGGAGTGGGAGAGAGGGGGAGTGGGAGAGTGGGGGAGTGGGAGAGAGGGGGAGTGGGAGAGAGGGGGAGTGGGAGAGAGGGGGAGTGGGAGAGAGGGGAAGTGGGGGAGGAAGGGAGTCAAAGAATGAGAAAGATAGAATAAGAGTGTGAGGAGTCTTGACCTTGAAACGGTGACCTTATGGCGTTGACCTCCTGGCACAGAGAAGGCTGGGCGAGACGCTTCACTGCGCCCACGCACGAACACTAATGCACTCAGCTGAGATCTCTGGAGGAATGAGGGGGAAAGAGAGGGAAATGGAAAGAGGGGGAAACGGAGAGATTGAGAGAGAAATGGAGAGTGGGAGGATGAGCGCCGAAAGATGAAAAAACAAATAACGACTCTCATTGTGGAGGAGGAAGTTTCGTCCGCTTCGTATTTTTTTCATTCCTCCTAAAGTGGCCGTTAGGCGACCTTGTTTTTCTTTTGGTCCGAAAGCTAAGGCCTTCTCCCGGATTTGGGACGATTAGTGGCGAAAAATTGCTTTCCTTCTGCGTGAAATTGGTGCGCGGCGCGAGATACAAGGAGGGAAGTAGGTGCATTCAATCACGGATGTGCACCAATGTGTAGGAATATCTTTAATTAAAGCAGCGCGTCATTGCGTACGATCGAAATACTACGAACTGCTAGCGTAGTAACAAATTTAGTTACACATATCCAAGTGGTTCGGCTAAAAATATTCAGATTTGCGGTAATCATAAAAAACAATCCAACCCGCTTACGAGTGAAAGGTACATAACTCCTATAGAAACGAGAGGAAAGATGCACACGTCATGCGTGCAAGGCAGATGCGTTCTTTCCCAGTTATGTAAACAGGTTTAAAAAATCTGAAGTGGCCACCACATGACTTTTTCCATACCTGTAATATTTCTTTTAAAAATACAAATAGATTAAGTGATAAAAAATATTTTAAGGACCGAGAAAAATTTAAAGAATTTACAAAGATCAGAAATAAACTAAAACCGTAGCCTTTTTATATTGGATATAGCCTCGAAGCTCCAACAATTAAGAAAATAAAAGGGAGCGTAAAGTGTTCACAATAGTCGACGGTTGGTGGTGTGGTTGTGACAGATATAAAATTTAGTTTTCAAAATATCTCTTCAACAATACATTATATGGGAAAATGTTTCGAACAAAGATTGTAGAAAATTAAATTTCCTACGACTTTTATTCCAGTAGTTTTTACATTCATCAAATATTAAAGCAAATATGAAATAAATAGAATATCTCCATAACAATGCGTTCTACGAAAAAAATGTCTCAAACAAAAGTTATAGAGAATAATATTATCTATGAAGTTTATAATAAACAACATTTACATTTATGAAGATTTAAAATGGTTATTTGCCAAAAACCAGAACATGAGTAAACATCCACTTCCGGTTGAGCGATTGTTGCCAAAATATAATCAGCTCTTTTCATTATATACTTAGTGCTCTTTCTAAAAATAAAATTTGGTACTGATATGAGTTTTCTCTATGCCTCGTATATGGAGAGAGTAAAAAAGCATTTAAGTATGAAAGAATTCAAATGACTCGCAGACATTATTCTCCGAGAAACATGTTAGGTGCATTTTCTCGTAAAAAATGGTATACTCGAAAAAATAACGTTTCTCTACCCGAAACAGTCATCAGAAAAGTAATTAGGAAATTTAAACTTTTAAAACTTCAAAACATCGGAAGGAATGCTCAAATACTAGAAGGTAAGAGAATATCGAATTTTTTTGTTTTTTGTCACTGAAACCGTGTAGGAGGAAATTAATAATTTTTTATAATCTTTACAAAAATTACAAGTAAAGTATTTAGACTTGTAAAAACTCTGCCACGGATAGATATTAACAACCTTTTATGCAAACAACCATCTTTAAACAATATACGAAAAGCTGTTTTGCATTAGTGGACACAATTACTGAAGTTTCACTCATAGTTGATTAAATCCTGCCCTGAACCTGAATTACAACGCTGAATATTGTAGCCGTATACTAACTGCAGTTGAATTAACATTTAACGCGCATGACAAATATGAGGCCAATAAATCGGGAGTGATAACGAATTTTAAAGCTTAATTTTATCGTAGAATTATTTATTGATAAACCACGAACCACCTCCAGTGCATTTCATCAGAACGCACGCTACACGCAAATATTTTTTAAACTTTTAAAATTGAATCGATCCTAATTGAAATGAAAGCGAATTACTAACATTTCTTACGCTACCGGTTAACAATCGTAATATACAGAAATCAAACTTTTATTTGTTATATATTCAAGCAGCGAGCAAGAATAAGAATAATGACGCAATTTCGAATGAGTAATCCGATAGATAATATTCTATTCTGCAAAAAGTTGCGGCTTCATCTAAAGTCAATTTAGTACGATCCAAGTTGGTCTCATTGTCAATATAATTTTGGAAACTTGATTGTTACGTAAAACTTATCTGGTGTTACATATGACCCAACAAGAGAAGATATACCGGATAGCTGCATATTTTTTAAATTATGAATACGAACTCACGAGGCTCGGACCCACCCAATCAAAAAACCAGTTTCTTTTCCCGCTTCTGTGCCGTGAAAGATAAAGACTTTTAAAAATGGAGGCAGAGAGAGAGAGAGGGAGCGAGAAAAAAGAGAAACGCAGGAGATTGGGTTGGTGGCTTATGGACAGAAGCGGGGCAGTTTCTTCTAAATGGTGGGTGGGACATATAACCTTGAAAAAAGATACAAAAAAGAAAGGCTCTCCTCGTAGGAATCTTAACTGGCTTGAAATGGATCCCACTATTTAGTAAAACGGACTGGTCTTGAGGTCAAATTCATGAATGAAGACATTTTCGAGCGAAACGAGATGAATGTTAATAAAAAAGACATGAAGCGGACGCTGCAAAACAAGGAACGGAACGAGGAGGAAATGACGAGGATGGAGCGGGGATGACGAAAATTACGAGCGCACGTCGTAAACATATCTCACGGAACGACTTTTATGTTTCGCGCCTATCTAACCCTTTTAAAAGATTTCGATACGAAATTAATTCCCAATTGGATTCTTCGAACCAGGCATCCTTTCATGTCACGCGTCCTCGACGCCGCCTGCGTTTAATGGCTCTCGATCGCCATGGCAACGCTCGCATTTTTAACCTTACGATAAATTGAAATTAAATTTATTAGGTTTAGTATACCACATAATAAAATATAATCGCTGAATTCAACAAGATGTATACAGCTTAAAACCATCCCTCCCGCGAGCAATCGCATTTAAAGATCATTCGTGGTGAGAAGGTCGAAAACTAATTCCTAATAATAGGGGTGTCAATTCGTTACAGGCGATCCTCGAACTTTATAATTCGAATTTTCAATGAAAGTGTTTTTTCCGTCCTTACTCGTACAACTCAAAAAGTTCAGTTCTATAACACGAATTTGGGTTAAGTGGAACGTCTGTATTCCTTTTTAGGTTCGGCTGCATACACCATTCGAGTTGTGTTAAGTCCAGGTGATAGATGATCGGCTGCAAGGACGTACCCAGGGGGGAGGGTCTGTGGGGTCCAGACCTCCCTTCCTGGTGTACAGATATTTATGGAATCTGCGATAACCACGCTACAAACTTGCTATGTTGCCTCTTGTTACGCTGTCATTTGCTGCGTTGAGTTATGAGAACTAAAAACGTTATAAAAGTTTATATTATTTGAATATAACTTTTATGTCATCAATTGCTGGAAATTGTTTTTTGCCCTCAGACCCCCCCCCGAAGTAAATTTCTGGGTACGTGCATGATTGGCTGTCATATTTTTCGAGCTTGACCATTCTCTTCAAATGTCCTGATTTTTAATCTCTATGCTCAGCTGAAAATATCTCTTAGATCCGAATTCTGAGCACATTTTGAGAAAAGCTGAAAGAACAAAGCAGGGTAGAAAGAATAGAGATACAGAGATAGGAAGGAGACGATAGGAATGGTAGAGTTAAGTTCATCGGTAGAGGTAAAAGTAGGTATATTGGAAACAGAATTCGAATCCTAAATCGAATAAATAAAACTCGAATCATATATAAATCGAATTGATAAACGTCTAATTTCAGAAAACTCGAATATGATTTCTTTATTTCCTTCAATCATTCCCATTCTTTTGAGGTTCTAGGATTCGATGTTCCTTAAATTCAAATCTCTTTATCCTTTCTAGAGGGCTCAAGTCGTCATACTCAGTTGAGTAAAGGAATGCAATCCAACGAAAGTGAAAGTGACTGGAAGAAACGAAAGGGCAGCACAAAAATGAATGGAAAAGGATGAAAGCTAAAGGGAAAAAAAAATAAAAAATTATAAAAGCACACACAGTTGGAGAGGGACGGGTGGGGGTATATCCTCCCAGCGAGGCGGCTAGAGAGGAAATTGAACGAAATGGAAGAGGTGCGATCTTTCAGAATTTTTTTTCCGGAGAGGAGGCGTGGCCATGAGGGGGAGGAGGTCGCCGGCCACGGATGCTACGCACCATTAGCATTATCATTGGCTCTGGTTTAGAAGCATCCGCCGGGACATAGCGATGTAGGGAGGCGGAAATGAGAGGAAGGAAAAATGGGAGGGATGAAGAGAAGAGGAAGGGAGAAGTAGAGAAAGGGAGTGAGATGAGAGGGGGAAAGGCAGGTAGATGGAGGAGAGAGGAATGAGGTGGCGAGGGGTAGAGAGAGGTAAGAGAGGGGAGCGGAATAAGTTATAGAGGGAGAGGAAGAGGAGCTATAGAGGGAGAGAGAGGAAGGAGATATAGAGGGAGAGAGAGAAAAAGGAGATATAGAGAGGAAGGAGATATAGAGGGAGAGAGAGGAAGGAGATATAGAGGGAGAGAAAGGAAGAAGATATAGAGGGAGAGAAAGGAAGGACATAGAGGGAGAGAGGAAGGAGATAAGGAGGGAAAGAGAAGGGTAGGAGGGAAAGAGAAGGGTAGGAGAGAGGCAAGGAGAAAGATGGAGGAAAGAGAATGATGGAGATGAGAGAGATAGATGGAGGAGAGAGAGATAGAGGGAGGAGGGAAGAAAGGTGGAGAGTTAGGAGAGGGAAGGAGAGGGAGAAAATAGAAATTGGATACAGATTGGAGGAAGAGGTAGGAGAAAGCCGGAAGAGACAAGTCAGAGGATAGGAGGAGAAAGGGGAAAGAAAAGGAGAAAGGGAAGATAAGTTCTGTACAGAGAAAGTTGGGAGCAGAGTAGAGGAAGAGAGAGAGAAATATGAGGGAGGAATGGAGAGAGGAGAGATAAGAGATAGAGAGGAGAGATAATAGCTAGAGAGGAGAGATGAGAGATAGAGAGGAGAGAGAGAGGAGAGATTAGAGAGAATAGGAGAGGAGAGAAGAGGAGAGAAGTATAGAAGAGGAGAAGAGAAGTAGAGAAGAGGAGAAGAGAAGTAGAGAAGAGGAGAAGAGAAGTAGAGAAGAGGAGAAGAGTGAAGAGGAGAAGAGAAGAGGAGAAGGGAAGAGGAGAAGAGAAGAAGAGGAGAAGAGAAGAGAAGAGGAGAAGGGAAGAGGAGAAGAGGAAGGAGAAGAGAGGAGAGGAAAGAAGAGAGGAGAGGAAAGAAGAGAGGAGAGGAAAGAAGAGAGGAGAGGAAAGAAGAGAGGAGAGTAGAGGGGAGAAGAGAGTAGATGAAGATAAGATATGAGAAGATAAGATATGAGAAGAGAAGAAATGAGAAGAGATGAGAGGAGAAGAGATGACGAGAGAAGAGAAGATAGTGGATTGAAGAGGAGGGTGAAGAGGAGAAGAGAGGAGAATGGAGGAGAGAAGAGAGGAGGAAAGGAAGAGAGGAGACGAGAAGAGGAAAAGAGAGAAGAGGATAAAAGAGGAAAGGGTGAAGAGAGGAGAATGGAGAAGAGAGAGAGAAGAGAATGGAGAAGAGAGAATGGAGGAGAGGAGAAGAGATAGGAGAAGATAAGAGATAGGATAGGAGAAGATAAGAGATAGGATAGGAGAAGAGAAGAGATAGGAGAGAAGAGATAGGAGAGGAGAAGAGATAGGAGAGGAGAAGAGATAGGAGAGGAGAAGAGATAGGAGAGGCGAAGAGATAGGAGAGGCGATAGATTTTGGAGTAAGAGGCGACAGAGAAAGAAGGGCTGACAGAAGCATCTTCCGGAGAGGGTTGATTTCGGGGGTGGGGTAAGACATACTTCCACCCTCGTCCCATCCCTTCTCCTTCCCCCCTTCACCATCATCCCACTTAACCTTCCATTCCCCTCTCCCAGGATCATTTTAAAAACTCCACCTCCCCAGATACCACTCAGCCTTGCCAACTTCCGTTTCGACCTTCTAACACTCCACTCCCTCCTCCCCTTCTTTGACCCGGCATTCCACACTTGGTGACTAAAGGGTGAGGAGGAGAGGGTGGGGTGAGAGGGAGAAAAATGGACCTCCTACGCTGTCATCGGCCCCTTTCATCTCCTCTTCTTATAACGATGCACGGCTTTCCTACAAGTGTCTTTGCTGATGGGGGGATCTATATGAGCCAAGGCTCGAAACACAAAAGGACTAATAGTTAAGGTCAAGCGGAAGAGAGATAGGGATCGATGCCTCGTGGGGAATTTGTTCCTCGCTGAGTTCCTGGGTTCCTCTCCACTGAGGGGACGTCAGTTCGAACCTGCGACAAAATAATTCGATTTATGAAACTCGGCATCTTAAGGGGGAAGAAATTTTCTGGTCTGAAACATTCCTTTATTCTCATCGTATAATCATGTGATCTTGGATCATAATTTATCGATCATAACGACACCAGAAATTTCTACGCCTTTTCCAAATGGCGGGGTTAAATAAATCGACGCGAATGCCTTTCTTATTTTTTAAAAGATGTATTCCTTTTTGAATCCTGTCATGAATTTTCGTTAAGCAACAAGATCCTAAAAATAAGTATAGTAGTCTCTCACGGTCTTGTGTAACCGCAGTTGAAAATTTTTGCCAATCGCGGTAACCAGTTTTGGTACCCGCGGTTTCCGCGCGGCCGTATTTAGTCGGCTAATTTTACTAACATTAAAATTCATGTTACTGAAGAAACTGCGTATTAACTAGTCTTTACCAGAAGGAGAGGTAAGAAAATTTTAAGCTCCTTTTTAGACCACAAGTTAGTCTGGGGGTGGAGGTTGGAGAAATTTTATGGAAGCTTTACCAGCGTTCTTAGAAGCCTGGTGGGTGGCGTCAGCAGAGGCTATTCTGCCATTATATAATTAATATGCAGGACTTACTTGTACTTTAAACGTAATTTCTTTTGCATTATCATATAATCAAGATTTTTTCATGAAGAATAGCATACTGACTTTTAACAATGAAGGGTACATTATAAGACTTGCGGCATCTCTCATAGATCATTCCCTCTAGTTCCCAATTTCCCGTAAACCCTGGAAGAAAACGCTTCTGCAATCGAATATGAACCACATTTCCTAGATTTTCAATTGTTTCCTTAATCGCCTATGCGTGTGGAAAATTTTATTTTTCGATTCCGCCTCGGCGTGCGAGAAAATTGGGTGACAGGCGGACAATAGTTAATAAATTAAAATACTGTATAACCACGACAACATAAGATTGATTAATAATAAGTGTTAGTTTACATCAAGCATACTTATCCTCGGAAAAAATCATATGAGAGAGAAGAATGTTTCCTCCGGTTAATATTCCGGTATTTCCAATTTAGGGACAAATGACTCTTGTGATGTTTAAAGAAATTTGCCTTCACTGCATGAAGACATTGTGGAAAAGGAGGAGAAAAATTCTAAATTGACCGGGGAAGGAATCCGGGTTTTCCGCTTGCCGCTAAACTATCAGCCCGGCAAACGGAAGACCCAGACTCGATTACCGGTTAAGACAAAATAATATTTCTGCTTTTCCATAACGTCTTCGTATCCAGCATTTGCCTGCCTAGGTAGAATTTACATCAACAATTTTAATTTGTGTTTACTCTATGGGGTTATAAACGAGTTCTGTGGCAATTAAGGTCATGTTGAATCGATATTTCGGCCAAACGGATGAACTGTCGAACGCTCATTTATTTTGAAGAAGGTCTATAATGCACATTGCCACGAAATTTAAGAGAAGCTTAGAAAATAAACGGAATTGCAGCAACACCACCAATTCAAATAAAACACTTGCTGACTAAAAGGTATCACATCTCGTACGATTTAACTTTCGATAATGCCCGCAAGAAAAGGACGCGTTCTCATAGAGGAAAAAAACAACTAATCTGGTTCAAGTACGGCAAGGATGAACGTTTTTTTCACCGTAATTCGTCTCTTGATTGACGCTTTGTTTGCTCTTTCGCAACCAACCGATTCCCGCCGTTCCTATGGCCGGCCTCGCTGCTGCAACAGCAATTAGTCCCGTTGCCCGACGATGAAATCGCCCGGATGAATTATTGCCAAGGCAACCTTGAAAAAATCGCCACTTCCTTCGGCCAGTGAGATAGGCAAGATGGAGCGACGCGGCGGACCGCGAAATTGATATTCCTGGGCGGTAATATGAAATACGCCCGAAAACATCGCCCGGTCGAACCAATTCTGCATCACTCGAAACGGTTCGACATTCCACGTATACGCGCGAAAACTAAGAGTGGATTTAAAGGCTCCACTAAAGACGAAATTCATACACGACCTATCAACCTGAGATTGCAGTTACGAGCAGTAAGTCCTCATTGATCGTCGTTTGAAAATAAATTATCTGGAGAATTTAAAAAGATGTGGGTTTAAAAAGCTAAACCGCCGTACAATAATTATGCGATATTTTTATAAAAGTGATTCGATGTCTCTCCAAAATGTCACAAATAGGTTAGGGGAAAACTTTTTATTTACGAATTAAAACAACCAGTTCAACGCCGAGAGACTGTAACCAAGAGAGAACCCCGACGAAAGTCTGCATACATTCGGTGATTGTAGGTCTGGTTAGGAATTATTTTACCGACAAAACATAAACACTAGATGTGCTCTGTCACAAACAATATCAGTTGGCATGTTTTGCCGAACTTGGTAGACGGGTGGTTCGAGTTTCTGCCGACGGATACCAAGGCCGCGGGTTCGAATTCCGCCGAGGGCATGGACGTTTGTGTTCGTAATACGGGTTGTATGTAAGAATGGAGATGGTCTAAGTACTGCCCTTAAATAAAGTCGAATTATTATTATTTTCTAAAGTGAATTCGCATATTTTGATTCGCACGACCTACACAGAGAGAAGAACGTGAAAGAATGGGAAATGACTCGTTCTAGAGGACTACGTGAAAACTATAATGACAAATGAACTTAACGTAATTACGAAACCAAAAACATAGTAAGAATACGAAAAGGAGCATTTATTCACCTCCACGGTCATATAAGAGATTTGAAAATATGTATTGCTAAAACGAATCGCAATATAGGAAAATAATTAAGCATCGGCACGCTGAAAGTATACTCGTCGTCCCGTGGCAACCGATAAAAATAGTTGACGAGTATATTCTTCCCGAGCTTAAGGGTTAAAAATCGTATGACCATGGGACTTGAACCGAAGAACGCTCAAAAGAATGAAAATTCATCTTCTTATCGTCGATATTCAAATAAGCCTATATTTGATGCACGAATCTGTTTGTAACACGGACATTTTTCGCTTTTTTTACGAGGAAAACTTTCGTCGTCAAGGAAAACTCCATACTTTCTGGTTTAGCGAAAGTACTCACAGTGCATTGCAATACATAGAAAATTCACATAGATATAGTTATTATTTGTATAAAAGTTGTTAATAAAAGTTAATTTTTACGTTGTAACTTGTTTTAAAATATCAAAATGTAAGTCAAGATTTCGGTGTTTATACATCTCGGGAAATTATTATTTTTTTGTCTAGTAAATAGGGTAACTCTCCAGGAATGAAAACCATTGCGAGGTCACGGGCTTATCTCCCACGGAGAAAATGCCGCATACACACGACATATCTCCTTTTGTTTCCAACTGCACCGCGGGTAATCAATCACCATGATACGACTCGCCAGACTGACACTCAGACATCTGATACCACGCACTGGTTCATTTGTACGGAGAGGATGACAAATGGTGAGTAATGAAGATACATTCAGATAAGGATGCACATGATTTAACCTATATCAGCATAACAGGAATGGTAAGGAAAAAATAAATAATGCCCCGGTCCGTTAAACTCTGCATCTGGAATATCATTAGGGTCGATTGCGCATTTACGAAGGCACGTCAATGAGAAAATGTGGAACAAGCAAGCGCAATAACAAAATAAAACGATTTTCTAATGAAAGTTAATTCACATCAGGCTTAAAAGAGCACGCTACCAGCGTGAGCATTTTCCACAATATTTTTTCAAGATTTACAGAATTTACGTACTTAATTACCTGATGTTGCTTGTTTGCCTTAAATCGATTGTTTAAAATCAATTAAAAAGGTATCGAAATGATGGACTCTTGTAAGAAGAACTTAAATGAGGTAGTGTAAAAATTTAAAGTGCAACCCTATAAAAAACGGCGACAAAAAGCTTAATATGATCGGATAGTATAGTAACTTACCAATGTACATATTCCTTTTTTTTCATGTTTATTGTATTTATTTATTGTATCAATTCTCAAATGAGTAATATCTCTTTATATAATATAAAAAAGAGAATGTTTGCGCGCTAATAACTCGGACACTATAAGAGCTGTGGAATTCAAAAGTTTCATGGGCTATCCAATGGACCCAGAGGAAGGTTTTAGTTTAGTATTGCAGCCCGTGGGGTCTCTCATACCCCATGGCGTCACCGAAATACTATTTCCATAAGAATGCATGGGAAATGGTGTGGAGAAACCCCAAAATGCCAAGCAGCACTTCACTGATGTGGATATAAATATACCTAAATGTTAACTTACGATCACGAGAAATAGCTTATTTTACGCATGACTGAATATTTTAATTCTGTTCATGTTTTGTCGTATTACGTGCTAAATCGCTCGACACTTCCTTTAAGCGCTAAATTTATCGGTTAAATGACCATTTTCCAGGCGGCAACAAAGCTAAATATCTCAATTGTTATCCTCTTCAAAGGGAAGATGCCCACGTAAAGATTAACCCAAGGAAAATCCACGCCGTTGTGCGCCGTGGATGAAGAATAGCCAACGCCAAGATAAAGGGTACAAATGGATTCATGCCTAAATATAGTTTATGAATACTTTTAAGTGAGTCAAATGATTTTTAAGGAATATTAGAACATTGTTATCCTTTACCATTAACATTCAAAGACTTATCGCAACATAAATCGATACATCTACTTACATTTGTTCGGTAACAAAGATGTTCATTGTTTACGTTTTGGCTAATAGTATCAAAATAAACCACATATTTTTATTGCTGCTTTAAAGGCTTCGGTGCATCTATCCATGTGAATATTAATTAAGACGTTAATGCGAAATTATATTAATGGTAAAACTTTACAATACAATAGATAAAATGTTAATGTAAACATCGCTTGCGTAATTAAGGAATGGGGAACGAAAATTCAGGGCTTATGGTGCACTCGGAGTAATTTCTATTTTAATGAAACTGCTCGATTATGCCAAATATTCTTGAAAAAGCAGTCTGCCTTGATTATATGATTGGCCATTGAGCAAAAGCCTAACTAAAATTTTTAAATGGTTTCTTTAGGTGGTACTTAAAATTCCGTGTGAAACTCTTCTCCGAATAACATTTGATAAATTTTGGAGCACCGACAGGGCGGGGCCCCGAGAAATAAAAATCATTTGCTACTTAAGAGAGAACTCTTTCCCGAGCGAAGCCGGGCAACTCCAGCTAGTATTACAAAATCGTAATGGTCACATCATGATACGTAACGCTCTAATTTTGTGAATAATTCGATTATAAATTAGCTAAGAAGCCTGAAATTCCTCAGGATTTCAATATTAATGAATCTCTACGTAATAGTTAAAAATAATTTTGAGGTCACGGGTTTGACTCCAGAGGACGAATGTCGTTTCCCATAAGATAACACGTAAAAATCACCTTTTTGGATTGAAGGCTTTTAATCTTTAAAATATCTTAAAATTACGTTATAAACACGAAATTTACGCTAAAACAGGCCAAAATGAATGAGGATTTTTATTCTTACTGTAGAATACTCAATCTCATGCGAATTCGCTCACATTTTTAATTTATACCAGAGTTTTGGTAATTTTTTTTTAAATTGTAAGAGAGCATAAAATCAAATAATTAAAAATGTAGTTTATCTACATCTACAGTTTACCCTGCAAGCCACCGCAAGGGTGTGTGGCAGGGGGTGTATTAACACCAAGGGGAAAACTCCAAAATTAGGCCTTGGTTTACGCCCCTACGCGAGGTTACTTTTGATCGCAAGTTTTATTCTGCTCAGCTATCGTTCTAGGGAAAAATGAGCCTTTGTATCTCTCTGCCCTACAGGCTATCTCTCTTATTTTACGAGGATGGTCCATTCTACCGATATAGGTGGGAGTTCTTATTATTTCTTTGACGTCGCTGGAGAAAGCACTCGTTCTAAATCTTTCAAGAAGTTTTAACCTAACACGTGATCGGCGCTCAGCTAGTGATTCCCATCCTAAGTCCTGTATCAAGCCTGTAACGCTTATATTTCTATCATAACAATTTTTGACGAATCTAGCAGCTTTTCGCTGCACTTTCTCTAACTCGGCGATTAAACCTTTCTCGTACGGATCCCATATGCTCGACGCATACTCTAGCAGCATAAAGAAAAGTAACATGTCTCTTTGACTTTTTCTTCGCTTTTACCTACTATCCGTTTGATGAATCCTAGTTTCTGCTTAGCTTTCCCGGATATATTTCGTATGTGTGTGTCCCACGAGAGGTTACTTGTTAAAATGACACCTAAGTATTTGACGGATTCGGCTAATTTTAGATGTACGCCTTCTATACTGTAATTCATCGCCTCAATTTCTTTGTTTCTCCAGAATCTCATGACGGAACACTTACCTAAGTTCAGCTCTAATTGCCACTCTTTACTCCACTCGAGAATTGCGTGTAGGTCGTTAGAAAGTAATGCTTGATCAGCAGGACTGTTAATCTCTCTGTAAACTACCGTATCATCCGCGAATAACTTGATTTTACTTGTCATAACATTATCTTAATCATTTATGTATATAAGGAATAATAGGGGACCGATGACACTTCCCTGTGGAACGCCGGAGGACACGCTGACCGAATCTGATTTAAATCCATCTATGACTACCATTTGTTCCCGATCATTGAGAAAGTCCCTGATCCACTCTTTCTTTCTTTCTTTCCACTATTCTTTCTATCTTTCGATTTATAAATGAAGTGTAAAATTAAATGTCAATTAAATTTATCATTTTTGTTAATTTTTATCATTAAAAATAAAATGTACATGTCGTATAAAATACCCATATTCAATTAATCCCATATTAAAAAAATGTTCACTTGAAACTAATCTAAATGCAATAGGCACTTGGTAGGAACGAAGAAACAGCGACCGAGCAAAGGGGAGCGTCAGCGAGCAGGGGATTTGCCCCCTAATATATACGTAAATATATTCTTTCCCGTCATAATGACGGGCTTTTATGCTTGTAATAATACATGTAATAAAATAAATAAGACATACATATGAAAATATGTGCGTTCTCAAACTTTTTGAAATTGACTAGCTATTCGTTGCACTACCTCTTCGATACCCATTGCGCGTACGTAAGAGGGTAATCAGCAGGTGTGTGTGTGTGTATATATATATATATATATATATATATATATATTTATATTTATTTATTTATTTATTTATTTATTTATTAACATTTAGTTGAGGGAATCATAATTTATAAACGACGTACGCATAATAAATAATAAATATCGAGTGTCTGTTCAGGTGTACCTCCAAGAAAGGTAACTGACAAATTTCTACGTAACTAGGGATTCGATTTCGACCAAACTTTCGCCGTTTATTTGCAATGACTTGCATTGTGTTTTAGGAGGTCGTTAAGTCGCACCACCCGGATAAAATAAATGAAATTTTTTCATCTTATTTAATTTCGTCCATTTAAATAACGCGGGAATGAGCTTGGAATATTTCTTTGCAATTTAAAATAACTTAAAATCAAGATACAAAGTCGGGACTTGAACCCAGGTCCGGAGAAAAGAATGAAGGTTTATTTTCGTGCCGTCAAATAATAAATACGGGAAGAATCCGTCCAAAATTGCGCTTTTAACAACATAAGCACAGGATTTTCGAAGCGTGAATTTTTGTCACCATAGCAACCCGATTGTTGGCGCTTACGTTCTCTACTCTCGGCGAGAAGAAAGGGCGGGGGGTTATTCTTATCTGCGCGCGCAGATGACATATTGTCGTGAGAGTGAAAAATGAATAAGGGAAAGCGGTAATACCGTAACTTTCCTTCCTTAAATGAATGATGTTATTTTTAACTATTCCCAGATATCACCATGACATTTTTTTAACCTATCTAAAAAATTTCTTTAGCAGATCTGAGGGCCCTCCACCAGAATTTATAATGGAAAAATGCCACTTTTTGAATCCTCTATTAAAATAAAATTGCTGCATTGCCATTTGGTTTTTAGCGGACCTGGCCGACATTCCTTGATATATTTATACAAACAACATATGCGATGTAAATTTTGAAAATTTCATCGAGCGGAAATCATTATTCTCGAAAAATTAGATGAAACTTGCATATATTAGAATGATACAGAAGAAAACTGGATTACACCCGTAATAATTTCGCTGTAAATTAATAATACAATTTGTGGAATTTTCACGCAGTGTCATGGCGGGCTTTTTAATAATTATAATAAACAAAGCACGTTGTCACTGATGACGAAAGTTTTCGGGCCGAAATGCGCTTACGCTCCATTCAACTGTCGATACCTCAGCTACTTGCGAAACTGGAAGCATTGCTCGCGCACTGAAAGCAATCGTATCTTTACGAAACGGAACGATTACACTAGCGCCACCTCCTTTTGCGCATGAATTATTCATGTGGCGTACCTGCGAAATCGTTCCTTCGCAACAAATTCAGACCGTTATGCGCCGTTAAAGGTTTGTTGCCCTCTCGTAAATTACGAAAAGGTTAATTAGCAAAAAAAGAATATGGCGTCGACGAATGCGGGCTTTCAAGGTCGTATACGTCATACAACGCTCTCGCGAAAAAATAAAGACATGTTCAGTTCAAAATTACTGGGATGGTTTCAAGAAAGTCCGACGCACATCCGTCTCGCGCGTTTTATTTGTTTAAGCATTTTTTAAAGTATTCTGACTCTTCAAAATATTTTCCTTGAGGCATACGGAGAAACCCGATACGGAAACGAACTGGCTACGACGGGTGGAACGCATGTGCTCAAAACTTACTGATATCGTAATCAAAAAGATTAGGTTTTGGGGTCAATGGACCGCGTGATGGAGATAATTTTTTAAAGGGCTTTCAATAACGGTTTTCCAGCGTATTTTCCTTCGTTGGAAGTGAAAAAAATGTTGGCATATATCCATCAGGAGACAATATAGAGATCGCGGCTAGCTTATCTGTCATATAACGGGATAGTCTAAATCATTTTTTTTCTCACACCTCATCTAGTTGCACAAGGAGTACGTTCATTCTATGCGATCAAACAGGAAGACATAATTTAATGGAAGCTTTTATTAACCATAAGGCATCATAAATAGAAGCGCCAAAAATTCCAAAAAGACATTCCTAGCCCTTCACTTGACTTGCTACAAAATAAAAGTCTCACTGGAATTTTCTACAAGTCGAATACCTACCTCAATCTCTCCAGTAAGTTTTAGATTTTGAGGGTCGAACATGAGAAAAGTAGGGGTTGAATTAATTTTTTGCTGCGTTTTTCACTTTTTTTCACCTAGGGCCTGCTGGGACCGCATATATTATGGAGATAAAGGATCTTATATTTAACGTTCCGATCCTGGATCGATCCATACAAACCTTTTTCCTGGGAAAATTTACGTTGAATCCTGTGACTAGATGTGAACCGTATGAGACACAAAAACTTGCAAAAAGTCAAACCATGACGACAGGATTATTTTTCACAAATTTCAATGACGAAGAATTTTGCTTTGAATAGCAAATAACAACAAGGTTCGTTTCGAATGCTGCTAAAGACAAGGTGACCCAATTGGTCAGGGAATGCACTACTCGGAGCTAATTCGACCATTCGCAATTAGCATATGCACTCGCACCGGTGCCGATCTCGGACAAAAATCGACAAACTGCGTCACTGCGACAGCCATTAAAAATGTTGCGAAAACCATATGCGCACTCGGGCTACAAAGTAGCCATAATTAAGAGTTGGTTTGCAGATAGATATTAAGGGTTGTTTTTTATGATACGCTATTGGCAAATGGCCACTGATGGCGACTGCTAGGCAGCCGAAATGAACATCTGGTATTCCCAACCGCTTCCTTGGCTAATTGAGAGTCATGGTTTGTCAATTTCATTATTGCCGTAAGATGAGCTCGATAATAATCTCTTTCGCCTTTAAGGATAGGAGCAACCAATTTCATTTATGTGCAACAGAATTTGCCGAAGTTCTACATCTGCCTTGATAGATGGGTCGGATATCCAGGTCTTTGAGTCCAGCCAAGAGCATGAATGTTTGTGTTTCTCATTCTGGTTTAGATGTAAGAACGGAATCGATACCCTACAATATCTTCCACAAACTGAGACATCATCATTAGTGTTTAAAAATTTCGAAGAATATTTAAACACTCAAAAACATCACCTTCCAGAGTTATTCTAGGATAATCGAGAATTCACAGTGATTAATTACACAGCGATTGAAATTCAACACAGTTGAATTTATAAAACCTATTCTTTCGAAGATATATTCCAACATCTGAAAAAACCACTGCCCATTTTTTTTACCAATACGTGATTTCCGTGACAGCCAATGATTAATAATGAGTTCGCTGACGTGTTCAATTACAAGTGTATTCCGCCTTTTCGATTTCAACCGTTCGATGTGTTTTTTGCGTGCGGAGAGCTTTTTTACATTTTACTTCCACTGCCGCGACTTGCGTGTGTCATTCAGAAGTTTAATCAATTACTCGGTCCCGTTTGTTTGGAAATTGGTGTCTCGTTAATTTAATTTAAAAACAACATCGCCATTTATCAAAACCTGGACCCGCTCTCGGTTAAAAAAAATGTATCGGAGAAATACATTATTCGTTTACCGAACAGATCTCTCTCTCTCTGCAAATTGCAATTGACTTGGATTAAAGAAAGAGAGGAAAGGACACGATTTGGTCCCTATATATGAGATTTGTCGACTTTTCGATTTGTAACAACGGTTGAATTCTTTAGTAAGGAATTGAGGATTCGCGCAGTTCCACCAATCGCAGAACATGTAAGCATAACTACTGTATAACATAAGGATTTTGGCTCAACTTTGTGGTGATGTATTTATTTGAGAGCGAAATAACACCTTGTGAACTTCCACAAATCGTTTAATTACGCTTACACGAAGGGTTCAAGTTGTAGATGCTATAAGTATTGCAAATCTGGTCGTGTAAGTGTAATTAAATGCTTTGTGGAAATTACAAGTTCTTCATTCTTACATAGGTCTTCCCAAAAATTTCTTAAATGGCGATTGCAAAAATATTATGCAACATGCAGGAAATGGTATACGGCACGTGGTAATTTCCGGGGTTTAGCATTCTCAATTACACACTACATCGACATCTAGCACTCTTCTAAAGTAAAAAGTGAAGACATAAATGGCGTTTGTTTCTTCCAATTAAAATATAACACATTTCCCTACATAACTGTAAGGTATTTAGCGAACCATTCGAAAAATACGGGATACAAAAGCAGCAACTGTTTGCAGGTGAACTTATCGCAACGTATTCTGTCGACGCCACGAGAAACTTGACTCAAATTCGGAGCTTAAAATAACGTCGAATTTAAGAAGAGAAGATCGATTACCCTCAAAGTGGCGAAGCGAAAAAAAATATAGGACCCTCCAGACGAAAGAATGTGGTCCCACTATCATATTAAGGCCAAATACACTTCAGAAGCGTTTGGGGGCACTCCTGTCCACCGGGAGACTGCATATTGCGGGGCCTGCAGGACCCTTCATTTCGCCCATGATAATCCCTTTCTAAAATGATTGCTCTGTAACGGGGGTCTCCAAACTAACTCCTCGTCCCATGGAATCCTTTCAAGCACTCACAATCATATATTAGTCGGCAGGAGGTGACATTAGGTACTATTCAAGAAATCGAAACGATATTTTTCGTGTGATTCTATTTTAATATTTCGTATAAGAGATTACATAAAATATATAATTTTAAAACTAGCTACATGAATTTTACACACGATCCGATCAGACATTGCGAGAACGTATTTCGCCTACACATTGATAAATATAAAGTCTCAGATGGCTCTTTTAATAAAAAGAATCCAGCTTCATAACCTTCTTGCTCTGTTTTGCTGAGGATTCTGAAATAGAATTTCACTGTATTCGATTGCTAACTCCGAAAGATCCGTTATTGTCTATATCCCGAGATATTTCTCTTGACATTGAGAACAAATTCAGGTCAGCGAATCCTGAGAGATAAGGATTCACAACGCGGATTTCGTGAAATACGGAGATTTTTTTGAAAGGCAACCCATACTCCAGATACTTGGCTCCTCACACAATGACATCCGTTTACTCGAAAACAAAACAAGGTTTTTAGTTCATAAATGCAATGTAAGCAAAAACAGTTCGAGGGCAAAAAATTAAACGCACTATATACGTGCATAGCGAAGTAACTAAGCAACCGGTTGCACGAGACGACCCAAACTCGAACCAAGAGAACTCAGGTTCGTATCTCGGCCGTGAGAATCGAGACCCTTTCTTTAGTGTTTAAATTCATCCCTCGAAACTTCTAATATAGAATGGGATCGATTCCGGGAAAGACGTCTGCATCGACGTGATAAATCACCCACGATAGAAAAATTGATCGATTGGTACTCGAAGGAGGCGCGCAATCTCTCTCTCTCTCGGGATCGATCTTTAATTCATATCGATCCTAAAAAAGGATCGATTGCAGACGTATTTCTTACTTTACGGGAACAGGTATAACTCAAATTTATCACCTAAGTAAAAAAAATATTACGTTTCACGCCAAAAGTAGACTTTTATAGACTAATTGTGT
The DNA here is from genome assembly GCA_028673005.1 of Tanypteryx hageni. Taxonomy (NCBI): domain Eukaryota; kingdom Metazoa; phylum Arthropoda; class Insecta; order Odonata; family Petaluridae; genus Tanypteryx; species Tanypteryx hageni. The sequence goes on from CM054115.1 coordinate 138,367,724, forward strand.
GTATTTATATTTGCCCGTATATGTTACGTATGTCTGATTCTATTAGAATATTAATCCGTTTGTATTAGTTAAAGTTACTAAGATTTGTTGCCGAAATTAAATCACAACAATTCCTTGTTAATGAATAAAAGAATTTAACGTAACATTTACCTCAATATTTCGGTTGCCGATAGACTAGTTTCACATGTTATACCTCCTCGTCTATTGCTCGTATTCCGGTACAATTAAAAAAAATATTTTTCCTACTCAACATTCACCACTTTGAAAATATCTTACGTGAACCGTAACATCTTGAACATTTGGTTATTTCTGTAAATATTCTGGTTATATGAATTTGGCTATATTTGTGTTGTTCTACTATTCCCTCTTCAAAAATGAAAGAGCCAGAAACATTGCCAACTCAAGTTTTCTCATGTATTGTTATCTATGGAGCAGAGGCCTCTTTAAATTGGCTCAAATTATTCACCCTCGAGCTATCCTTTTTTACTTTTCACAAAAAGACATTAAACATTTCACAATGAAAAATCCTTTTCCGCCTGAATAAGCGATCCCAGACCAAGTTTAATAGCTTTGATCCCCATGTATCTTGGACGCTCCTAGACTAGAGTCGCATAAAAAAATCGAAATCGGAGGGAAATTGATGACCGTGACGAAATATGTAAACACATGTTAGACCCGTCCAAAGGGGAACTGAAATTTCTTAGCTCATTTTCTACAGCTGGAATCCGTGAAAAAAGAAGAAATGCACAGTTCAAAGACCTCGCAATGGTTACAGTTGATAGGGAGAGGGGCTAGAGAAGATTAAAAGTCGTAGAACTTAGGAGAAAATTACGGAGAGTGCTAGAGAATGGGAAAAAATGAATCTTAGAGGAAATGAATGACGGGAAACAAAATAAACGCGGAAGCGTGAGAATGGCGGGGGTAGAGAGGGAATAAACGGGCAAATAAGTAAATACATGTGTCAATAAATATAAACAAATTAAAGTAAATAAATAAAAGCAAACAAATAAATGTAAAAAAATAAAATTATAAGAATTATTATAAATATAGCGCATAAAAATCGTCACTTGTAAAAAACATTCTACTAAGAAAGGTTGGAGAATTCGGTTCCAGAGAATAACAAAAACTTACCCTACGAAGAGGTTGGTGTCGATTGCGCAGTATCACTCACCTGAAAAGAAAAGTTAGGTTAGTACATGTTAAATTATCGGTTATACAAGTCCGCAGAATTAATTAAACATTATGTGATAATCTATGGCGTGCAAAAGTTGTATAATATGATTATGGATGATGAAATCAACACCCATTTAATTCATTCGAGATCGTCATGTCATTAAATAGCTCAAAATCACAAAAGCACGCACATTTCCTTAAATGGCGTGAACTAAAATGGCAGAATCCACCCATTTAAAGCATGCTTTAAAATTTTTACATAATATTTACACGTTGAATGATGGACGATTTGAAGACAATAAGTAAATAAGGAATTATTACAGTAAAGGGTGATAAAAATCTTAATTGCGTAATTTTTAAGGAATAGATTTCAAAATATCAATTTTTGTCTGGTGCTTTTGAGCTTCGATTTACATAGGAAAAAAACCATGATTTTGCCCTGATGTCCCCGAGTGTAGAAAAACTTGTGGACCATACAAAATGAAATAACATAACGAGAATTCATAAAATTAAAAAATATTCTCGTTATGACCAACTTCTCATTGCAGCCGGACACCATAGCTTATAGTTTATACAAGACTCGTGGTAATGAATTTCTCATAATAAATCTTACACATCACAACGAAATTAAACAGTAGACAGGCATACCTCGCTTTGTGCGACACCGTTTTAAGCGGGTTCGTTATAGCGAGAGACAGGCCCGCGCCAACCAGGTTTTCAAATAAACAAAGGTGACCGATTATGAAGGCATCCTAACCATATATGAATAAGAACTTCAATTTTTAAAAGACTTGTTGATGTTAATTATATCGTTTATGGATCCCCATTTAGGGTATAAAAGAAATTCCGAGGACGGCACACCATTCCTATCTCTCGATCAACAGTTATTTTGTCGTTATTATTTTTAAAGAAAGGTGACTTTCCGAATAAAATCTCCTCGCTGATATATCTAGGATTTCATTCATACAGGAAATAATTAAAATTTTGCCTGAATATAATTAGGGCATGGATTTTTCGGGTTTTACCAGATTTTTACCTTCCAATTGCCTTTTTTAAAGTTCGGGTAAAACCCGAAAAATACCCGAAATTATTAGTTTTCTTTAAACATTTTTAATATTAGGTCACAGAATTTCTATTCTGGCGCTTGTAGGCACCTCAGCACTTGAGTGCAGTCCGAGATGTTCGTGATCAGTCTGTTTATTATCTTTGTAAACAATTTATTCGTAAGCTTACTTTGTAACACAACCTTAATCTCCTTGGTTTGCTCGCGTAACTAATAGTCAAGTTCGTCGCCTTAGCAAGTCGCTACTAGATCTTCGATGGGATAAAGAAAAAAGAGCCCAAGTGTCTGTCTGTTAGTTGAAAACACTACGAAAGAAAAATCATTTCACTAACATCTGGTTTGTTTTCAAAAGTCGCTGAACGGGAAGCAAGATATCTGCGCAGCCTGCGAGGTGTTCCTCTCCACCTGGAGGCGTTTAACACTAGATATAACACTCTCAAACTTACTTAAGGTATAGAGTAAAACGTTTTGATTGTTGATCAAACTTTTAAAATTTTAAACAAGATTTTTATTTTAAAATAATTTTATCCGAATTACAAAATAATAAAACCCGAAAATTACCCGAGTTTAACTTTTTTTTAAAACCCCGAAAAATCTGTAACTTATTTATGCCCGATTTTAACCCGAATGAAAAGGAAAATAATAAAACCCGATATTTACCCTCCGAAAGATTTTTTTTTAATCCGAAAAATCCATACCCTACATATAATGAAGTTTTTAGTTTTCTATACCACTTGAAAATTACCGATGATGATAAGTTATTGAAAAAACGTGAAGTTTTGCAACTGGCGTTGATGGATGGAAGCCGAAAATAGGCTGTTTTCAGGTTAACGGATATATTGATATATTACACTTTAGTTTTTGCGTCCATGGAACCTATCCTCACTGAAATAATGACCCCGTTTTGCACGAATTTCGCTTAGCGCGAAATTTTCAAGAAACTATCTGTCGCATAACGCGAGGTATTGCTGTATATAGTTGAAACTCTGTGACTTGGGGGAACTCAGCTTACAAGAATACCGAAGAAAGAAACGCTGAAATCATTAACAATCTCTTTTAGTAAATGCTCAAATCGGTGCGCATGAAAACTTTTCTGTAAATTACAAGAGACAAAAGATGGAATGGAAATAGGACCCAAGATTTGACAGAAAGTGAATCAAGCAGATTGAGACGAAGGAACGGAGGACAAGAAAGAGAATAAAAAGAAAAGATATCCGAGAAGACAGATGCGATGAATAAAAGAAATGATAGAAAGTAAAATCATTAAGAGAGAATAAAAAGAACACGCAGCAGAATAAGAGAAAAATACATAATGTAAATTAAGAAAAGGGACGAATTGGCAAATATGAATGGAATGAAAGCGCGAAGGAAAAGTCAAGATATGATGAAAAAAGACCGAATCGATGAAAACATCACACGACGAGGAGACAACGAGACACGAAAGTGAAAAGTAATCGCGAGAAACAGGAAAAAGATCTTTGGAAAGATAAACAAAATAAGGCGAGAGAAAATGGGCAATAAATGAAGGCATAAACAATTGGGAGTGGTCTGAAAGGAATGGCAGGGAGAGAGACATCCGAACAGATGAGTTTGATCGTTATCATTCGAGGAAACGGGATAAAAGAGATGCTGAAACAGAAAGGGAAGAAGAGAGGGGAGGGAAGAAGAGAGGGGAGGGAAGAAGAGAGGGGAGGGAAGAAGAGAGGGGAGGGAAGAATAGAGGGAGGGAAGAAGAGAGGGGAGGGAAAAGAGAGGGGTGAGATAAGTGGAGAGGAGGGTAGAGAAATAGGGTAAGAGGGAGCAAGAAAGGGAGAGAGAGAGAGAGAGGGAAAGAGGGAGAGCGAGGTTGAAATAAACTGGGAAGTATAAAGCAAGGGAGGGAAGGGGAGAGGGGAAGATGGGGAGGGAGGGGAGGGGAAGATGGGGGGAGGGGAAGATGGGGGGAGGGGGAGATGGGAGGGAGAGATGGGAGGGAGAGGGGGGAGAGAGGGGAGGGAGAGAGGGGAGGGAGAGAGGGGAGGGAGAGAGGGGAGGGCGAGAGGGAGGTAGACGAGAAGGGAGGGAGGTAGAGGGGAAGGGAGTGATGGATGGCCAGACAGACAAATGCCTTTATATTGACGAATTTGGAGCTTATATTCCCCCTCTTACACCTAAACCCAATTGTCTAATGTTTTAAAAATTTACTGTATAAAATCTCAATATTTATTTGCATATTGCAGTCAAAATTAAACAAGATGACCCAAACAATTAAAACAAATAAAAACAAAATGATCAAAACAGAGCTTATGATGCCTACTTTCCGTTTAATCATTTATTTAATACTTATATTGACTTTAATAGCTTTAAAGCCATCGCGGATATGTAGCTCTTTGTGTTTCGAAATTTCATAATGTATCGTTATAAAACACTACAAATACATACGAACGGAATATTAAATTGATCACGCGGATTCGTGCGGCAAAAATAACGCGTGTACGTATTAGAATATACCGAACGAGTCAAACAATAGCTGTTTCTATGACAACACTCTCGTAATGAGTGATAAAAACTGCAAAATATGAAGCGAGCTTAACATATTTAGTAGAAAACTCACCTGCAGGAAAACACCCAGAGGAAGGAATGCGTGTGGAAAACCTGCGCAAACGTACTACATGAGAGCTAAGGTAGAAGGGAAGGGAGATAGGTAGTTAGAGGGGAAGGGAGATAGGGAGGTAGAGGGAAGAGAGAGAGAAAGGAACTGAAACGGAAAGGGAAAAGAAGAGGAATGAGCTGAACGAGGAGAGTGGGAATAGGAGGAAGAGTGGGAATAGGAGGAAGAGTGGTATGAGGAGGCCTAAAAATTGACCTTGGAAACTAACTTCAGCTTGCCGGCGTGATTCAGATTAAAGAGGTTTCTGAAGGGGAGGGCAGAAATGAGGGGGAGAAATGAGAGGATACGAGGCATAAGGAGAAAGAAAAACAGCCCAAGGAAGAACGTAGGACGAGGGAGAAGGATCTCAAATGCCGAAGGAGAGAGAGAGAGGGATGGAAGCAAGAGGGAGAGATTAGATAGGAGTGATCGCTAAGGAATGAAGGGGAGAGGGGGTGGGGGAGAAAAAACCCACGAGAGAGAGAGAGAAAGAGATCGACGAGCGTGTGACAGGTCGGGTGGGTATGGAATTAGACACAGCATTCAGAGGGGGAATTTTGTCTAATTTTTCACGCCGCTCACAGTCGGAGCTGAAAACCGTGGAGGCAGTCCGGAGGTTTCTCTCGCCCTTTTGTTTGTTTGGCGAAGAATCCGAATCGGCGAATGCCACGTTTGGTTCGAATACAAAAGTCGGGATGGAGTCGACAGAGAACAGAATCGCCTCCACGCCCTCGATCCCGTCACCCTAAAAATAAGGTTATAGAGCGCGTGCGTCTTATACGATGGTTCCCGTTCGTCGAAAGGAGCCACCTCTCTTAGCCGCCCAACGAAAGATCGTCGATAAGGAAGAACATGGAATAGGTAGACGGCGTCCTTGTGCAACTTCTATCGAAAACTTTTTCTCCGGATTAAACGACCGAAATAATAGCCTTTCAACCGATGGAAATAAAACTGACATTTCATACCGGTCGTACACGATCAGCAGCATTGACATCTTCCGTATTTCTATGAATATTGTTCCAAAAAACCTTTCAAGCACTCTGCACGCGATCGTTTGTTTCTCATAAATATGAATCAGTCTGGTCTGTGCCTGCACGATTCGTTTTTCCACAGCAAACAAGATGGTACTTGTGTAAGAAATAAACCATGTGTGAAAGTTCATGAAATTAAGTGTTTTTGAAAAAACTTTTAATTTCATAATTAACCTACACCATATGTGCTCGCCTTCTCCCATTTTTTCATGTCTTAAGGGATTAATTGGTTTTGAAATGCAGTAGCTAGCTATCCAGCACATTAGTTTCGCAGATGCAACGTATCAGTGGTTCTCTGTGGTCCGCGAGGCTACTACAGCGTGCCCGCGGAGAAATAACATCCTCACTGCTATGCTCCGCAAATGTATCGTTGAAGTAAAGGATAAGGATATCGCGAAATTTAAGGTATGGACATAAAAATGATTGCTGAGTGCATATTATTTTTTTGTTGCTGCGTTAGATTTTCATACACAATGGAGTGTAAAAAAAACAATTATCAGAATGATGTGGTCAGCGAAAGTATTTCAAGGTTGAAAAGGGGTCCGCACACTCGAACAGATTGGGAACCGCTGCAATAGATGAATGGAAGGTGTGCGTCAAGAGGGCAGAAGCTTCATTCGCATAGTAATTTCTATAGTAAATTAATAAACCAAAATGCTGATTCTATCAGAATTAACAAAAAGAGGAAAAATATTTGTTTCAAATTATGGATTAGATTCAAAATAATCATTGTATGCAATCCAACGCTTACTTTATGCAGAGTGACACATCAATTCACAGAAAAATAAAAAATACCTATACTTTTGAAACGACTTTAATTTTTTTCTCGGCCGTACCCCGCATATTAACTTAAGATTAAAAGAATCTCTTTTTCGTAGAACGCAACGGATAACATAAATTTGATCTTCCATTTGGCTTCATTAATTACAGCCACGCATTTATAATCAGTAAAATTACGCAAAAACGCACACAGAGGAACAAAAATAGCCGCCATCTACAGAGAGATACGATAAAGTCTAGGGGGAAAAGTAGGAGAGAAGGATGCAAGAGGCTACTGTCAAGGAAAGTGGATGGGAAAAGAGAGAGAAAGAAATAATTGAGAAAAAAAGATATAAAAAGTGTTCCCCGAGTAGGCGGTGAATGGTTTTTTCCCACCTGCCCATCCCATCCCAACTCCTGAAGCCGTCCTCCCCTACTCCATTCTTCTCTCTGTCCGCCCAGAACTCGTCCGATCTCTTTCCCTCCCTCACTCTTCTCTCTACCTTCCTTCTCTCCTCTTTCTTCCTCACTACCTCTCCTCTCCACTCTCTACATCGTATCTCCCACCTTCCTCCTCCTTTCTTCACACTAGTTTTTCTGCATCTTTATATGTTGTCCTCTCTCTTTACCAACGACTTTACCTCCATTTCTTCTCATACCTCTTTCTCGCTCTCCGTCCCTCCTCTTTCTCCCTCCCTCTCTCCTTCAACCAGTATTTATCGCCCATCTCTTTCCCTCTTTTGCATCTGCGGTCGTTTTCCCCTCCCCCACATCTCCCTTCTTTCCTTCTTCGCTTCTTTCTCTCTCTTCATTCATTCGTCCTCGCTTTCTCTCTCTCTCATTCCGCATCGGAGCAGGTGCTTGTACACATCCAGCACTCTCCCTCCCCGCAATCCTTCGGTTTACTCCCTCCGTAACTTAAATTATTTTTAGCCGTCGTTATTCTTCCCCTATGGCCCATTACGCGGTATCCCTCACCGTCGCTATTTTCGACAAATTTTCTCGTTCCACTTCCTATGCTTTTTCATCTGCGCCACTCTGGCAAATCCTCATTAAAAACGCTATCCTAACTTTGCAATCCGATCATATGCGGGGAATTGCCGTAGTCAATGAACAGGGCTGTGTGCGCATGTCTACGCATTATCCCATTAGCGTGTGAGTGCAGGTGAGTGTATGTATCGTATATACACATCAGCTAGAAATTTTAGCACGCAATTTATCAGTTTAATTTATAATTCCTTATATCGCCATACAAAAGCGTACAACAACATTGCGAGCAAGGGATCACCAATGAGGTTAATCAGGGATTCGTTGACTCATTGCCAAAGCGGAATGGAGCAGTAAAGAAACGGGGATTTAGCAAAATTTAAACGTTCGGTCTATTATTATTTATTTCTTGTAGTATAATTTCATAACAATATAAATTTTGACTGGATGTTTTCTTAAAGTTCAGTTAAAATTACGGGACATCAAATTCAATGTGTTTATCTCTTCCTTCGCCTGGTTTTTCAATAAAACGCAAAAACTCTTGGAAAAATATAACAATTTCTTAAATGAAATTTAACAATCAAATTATGATACTTTACAAATTTTGTTAAGCCAACGTAAGACAAATAGCGGAAAATGTATGAATTACCGGGAGAATCGAATCAATGGAAAATTCGTCGATTTATATCAGCTATCTAATTCAAAAAGAACTTTCCAGATATCTCTTAAAACAAAAAAAAGTTGACTGCCGACAAACTGAGAGACGGACGGACAGACAGAGTGATAACATAAGCACGTTCATTTCTTTTAAGAAAACGAGCTAAAAATTACCATTGACATGATAATATAGACTCGATGAAATTTTTTAATCCATTGCCGACACATTCATGCGTTTTTATTTAACATTTGCAATATTTGCACATAGAATTCATTCAAAATGATTTAATAACTCAAGCGTACGCAAGGTGCAGCAAATATGCACGCACAAAGACGTGTCCCTTATAGTTACCACCCCAAAATCTCATTACCTTCCTTTAACTACATCATCTGTTTCTGTATGCCCTCATTCTCCCCCTTTATAAACTCCTGATAGCATTCTCTTTCCCTCTCTCTCCTCAGCCCTCTCTCCTTCCACGCCCATTTCAATTATTCTCTCCGCTTCCCTTTCATCCCGGCCATCTTTTACTACCTGGTCCCATTTCGCGCGATATTTTTTACACCCCAACGGTCTCATCGCCTCTCCTCTTTCTTCCAAACTCCTTTCTCTAAAAACTCTCGCTGTCTCTACCTTTCTTCCCTCCCCACGCTTCCGACCATTCATCTTCTCCTCCTCCCTTTCCCCCTTCTCACACGAACTCATTCCTCTTCCCCGCTCTCGCCTTAATCCCTTCTTTCCTCCACATCAGTTACGGTCATCCCGACCTTCAGCGAAGAAGGGAGGGAGGGAAGGAGAAAGGGACTGGAGGAGGGTAGGAGGGAGAGTGCGAGGGTGAGGGGAAGAAAAAAGTTGGAAATAAGGAAGAAAGTGAGCAAGAAACAGTGAAAGAAAGAGATAGAGAAAGAGATAGAGGAAGAGATTGAGAAAGATTGAGGAAGGAAGATTGAGGAGGAAAGAAGAGGAAGGAAGATTGAGGAGGAAAGAAGAGCGAGGAAGAAAGAGTGAGAAAGAAAGAGCGAGGAAGAAAGAGCGAGGAAGAAAGAGGAGAGAGTGAAGAGGGAGTTAGAGAAGGGAGGCAGAGAGTGAGAAAAAGCAGAAAGGGAGGTAGAGAGGGAGAGAAAGTAAGAAGGGAGGTAGAGAGGGAGAGAAAGTACGGAGGTAGAGAGGGAGAGAAAGTAGGAAGGGAGAGGGAGAGAACTGGGAAAAAATAACGAAAACTTCCGCGGTGTAGTATTCTCGTGCGTCCCTCCCTTTTTTATCATCCAGGGCAAAATTAGCCCGGCTTAACTTTAAATTTACCTGAAAATTATTTCCATCCCCTCTTCCCTTCTCTCTCTCTGTCTCCGTCTGGGAGAATGGGAGGGAGGGAAGTAGATGCGTGTCGCTCGCTGGTGAGAGAATTAGAGAGTCCGGGGAATCGGGGGATGGGAAGAGATTAAAGAGGTGCCATCCAGTTCTTCTTTTTTTTGTTGCCCTTCCGACCTGTCTCGTCCTGGATCATGTCCCGATCTTGAGTTTTTTTTTGTTCCTGTCCTTGAGCTAATCTTCCTTTGTTTTGAGGAGTGTTTGGCTATGAATTATCCTAGGCAGTTGCGCCCACAAAGAGTTAATGAGAAAAGGTTCAGATTTTTAGGAGGAATTAAGTTAACGTATTTTTAAATTTATTACTCCTGACAGTGAAAAGTGGTTGACTGAGAAGACGGTGAGGTCATTTTAAATAAAGGTGGTGTCTCTCCCACATAATCCTCTTATCGATTAGAACACATGAAAATGATTTGGAAAATTTGAGGAATTTATAAAAGTAAAATCCTATAAGTATATTCGGACACCCACAATACTAGCCAGGAAATTAATCCCAAATATTTAAACTTTTTAAAAGAAATTCTAATCAACATACAGTAACATATACGGATAAAATGTCTTCGAATTATAGGCATTTCGAATAATACATCTCACGAAAAAGAACATGCATTTATGTTTAGGTGTAAACAAAGTCGATCTTAGAAAACTACATCCCAAGAGTTACAGCTTGTTTAGTTTTCCTCAGGGATCCCAGTAAACACACAAACACAGGCCAACACCAGTAACCTACTTACGTCAAGAAGAACTAATAGAAAAGGTTATTCAATAATAACACCTATCGGCACTAGGCGTCCTCCAAAATCTAGAGGAAGGGAAAAAAAACGAGCCCAAGAACGCGAACCGAAATATTGAAAAAGAAAAAACAATGAACAAAAAATAAATATTAATTAAGAGTCCCCTTTTAAGACGACCTCCAAAAAATAAAGAGGCCGTAGGAGGTATTTTAAATTTGATGGATAGGTGGTGTTGGTGCGCACGACGCATAGCCAAGGTGCTAAAGTCCCACACGCGGTTTAATTTTGTCTGTGACACACGCGGGCACACACGCAAGTGGCTGCGACCTCGGCAGTCTGGGTTTGTGGAGCATCTGCCTCAAAGCGATGAGGAGGCGGGTTCGAAACCTTCCCCGGGGCGAGGAATTTTATGTGTTCGAATCAATACTGTCCGAGTTAAAAATACATGCTTCGGCGGAACTTCATAAGTAAAACTTCATCGAGAACTAAGGGACTTGGATATTATCGCATTGATAAACAATAAGGAAAAGGCTGATTCGAACCTTCCAACGGGCGAGAAATTTTAGCATTCGAAGGCGTCAATGCTAACGGAGTTAAATATTTGTGTCGTTAAAAAAATTCCCATTTCTTCAAAAGCTTATAAACCTTTAACGAGAACATCAATCTTTCGCTTTGTAAGGTATGAGTTCATGGAAAAGACAGCGCAATGCGAAACCATTACGACTACATGAAGTTATATTTGAACGCCGTCTTAAGATTTCAACGATTTAGTTGTATTTTATTCAAAATTGCTTCCTTTATTAGCGTTTTTTCTAATCAGCTAATGCAATCATTTTGTCCTTTAGTCCGTCCGTCACACTTCCGTGTTCGGTAAACTACTTCTACACCGTTTAAGTTACAGCAGCCAACTATTGAGGGATTATTCATGGCCATATGTTCTTCCCGCGGGTGTAGTTTGTAGACGGGTGTAGCTTAAAAAACGCCATTAATATCTGATTAATCAGTTCTTTCCTTACTTGTTCTTTATTATAACCTCTTGAGTCGAAATGGAATATTTTATGAATTTTTAAATCTCCCAAAACGTGCTAAAGTGAAATTTATGGCCGCGCAATTCCAGGTAGCTTTCTAAACTGAAAATCGTGCTAAACCGAAAATGTATAGAGCAAGGTTTCATGTACTGAGGAATTAACGGGACTCGCACATGCAATTTCAAAGAAGTCTCTGTTGCTGCCAGAAGCTTTTTGACTAAATCAACCTTAGGAATACTGTATACATTAAATATATACAGATATGGAAGAGAACGGATACATCATATCGGAACCACCGGATAATAAGTAAAACCAATTTTTTATAAAAGTCTACAGCTTATTTTAGAGAAAATAAATTAATAACTTCGGTCGGAGTGAATATATTTTACGTTGTTAAATGAGAATCAGTGATATCGGAAATGAAGCCGCATTAAGTTTGCTCAATACTTGATCGGAAGAATATACTGGGAAAGTGACTTACTGCTGGACGTGGTTCAGATTCAAAAAAAGAACTGTAAATCCAGTCGTGTATAACATGCACTATTGACACGATGCTAAACATTAAAAAATTAGGTTGGAGCTAAGGTTTCAACTCATCCTCCTATCGCCTTAACACCGACCAAGAAATCATACGAAAAACATAGGTATATCAGAACTACTTAAACCGGCCAAATCCGACGATCGAACCCGGGACCTTGGAATGCCAACCCAATACGATAACAACTACACAATCAGGGCGATCTCATTGATCACAATGCTTCATTTAGATATTTTTTGTATCGGTATCCAATCTTTCGAGGGGTTTAAGCGACCGTACAAACAATGCATAATCATACCACTGAATGAGGATTATAGCGAAGATCTTTCCGAGAACCAGTTCCTTAACTATTCGACGATTTGAGCGGAAGCTGCTAAGGTAGCAAATCGACCACGTCGAGAGGAAAAAAAACCATTAAACGCCCTCAATTTCGCCAGAAGATCACCTCTAAACGATTTGGATACGGCAGCTGAAATCGTTGCAGAATGTCGAGAAGGGTGATTTATTCACCCACCTTTTGATCCCTCGAAAACGTCGATCGCAGTTTTCCAGATACTGTACCACACTAAGGGCCTAATATAGTATAGGGATTTTCAAGGTTATCGAAGCACTGCTTTTCGGTTAAAATCGCCGAAAATGACAAGTAACATGGTTTGCAAGCTGACATTTTGTTGTCTGGCAATGCAGGAAGCAATAATTGACCAGAAACTGCATAACTTTTTAACATAAAAAACGGCTTTCTCGATAAATTCTCACAATGCGTCGCCCTGGGAATCCTAAAAACCTGAATTTACCTCTCCGAAGTCGGGATTTTCCCTCAAAGTTCAAGAGGTTGAGAGATTCCGCCGAAACTTCGTCAAGTATTATTCTTCGGAAAATAAGAAAAACGGAGAGGTAAAAATATGGCAACGGTTAAAATGCGCGAGGGCAAAAGGACGAATTAAACCGAAACGTCAAACTTATACAAAGGAATTAAAAGATAAGCTAAGAGGCCCCAAGTTGACCGTTAAATTCCTTTTCCTAGTTCAAGTCAAACCGAGAATTTGAGGCGTCACTTCGGAAAAAAGCTGCGTCCTTGAAACTTGCTGGCGTATGCACTTGGAAACGCGCACGTAGCATCCAGTCGCGGGATCGGAAAACGTTTTTCGAGCCGACGTGCGGCGGCGGTTACCGCTGCAGCCGACGAATTTCCAAGCGCCATCGAACATGTGATACGGGTCAATCGATTAATCGCGATTTATCTAGATTAATTTTCTTATACAACTATTTCTACGCTGTTCTTACAGCTGCGACGCGGATGACAGCTGTTTCGTATTCGCATGAATCTGCATTCGAATGATTTGAGGTGAGAGTTATCGAGGTAACACCCAATAGACGTACGAATTATAAAAATTCAACCGTGTACTGAGTTTATCAAAAAACTTCAATATCTTTCACATTATTTACATTATATATTCTTTTTAAAACTTTGGCGAGATTAGTGTATTCACCAATCTCATCTCTTTAAAATCTGAAACACGAAGAGAAAAATAATAATTGAAACGCAATGAGCGTAATGTTAGGCGTGGATAAAATCACACGCGCGCCTCACTAAGACCTATTAAGGATCACGGCCATCCGAAAGACAGCGAAATATTCAAAAAGTGCCTCGATATGGATTCGGCTCAAGAAATCTTCCGACTAAAGCGGGATAAATATTGAAAGCTAAAAAGGAAACTATTATGCCGATTTTTAAAAGTATTTATTTCAGCGAATAAATAAAAATGTCAACACGAAATTCGATTAAAATATTATTTTTATACAAACTATGATAGGACGCTATATAATAATTCACCAAAAGAGAAGATATTTTATGTTCACTGACGGCCCACCGAGTAAAAACAATTTGACAACATAGGCCAGAACCATTATATATCAACGGAGAACAAACGAGTCAAAAATAAATAAGAGGAAGCTCCGGTTACACATGCCGCCAATTGCTTCACTTCCCTCAAGAGGAGAGAGCAAAAATTTGCACTGCTATCATCGACATCAAGGACGAGGAAAACCTCGTCGTCGCGAAAATTATCACTAATCGGACATAATCCACGGTTCCAGCGGCAATTTAATCGCCTTTCATCTTTTTTTCGACTGCGCAACCACCACCAGAGGTCGCACCAAACGACGCGTTCTAGCCAGCGTTGAAAAATATTCTCTATGAAACTTAAAAATAGTGGCGATTTTAGCGTCGACCAAATGGAATGGAAGACGTTTCCCGGAAGAGATCGTTCGCTAAGCTTACGAAGAGAGAGAGAGAGAGTTCTTTCTTTTTTATACTCCTAACGCTCACGCGAGAAGCGACCTTTTATCCGACGAATGGATCGTCCGCGGCGGCAAAGAAGCGGTGGCAATGAAAAGTTCCAAGTCGGCTACTTCAAGAGCGAAGCCGTCCGGACGATATTGCGTCGGTGCGCAATGTAAGAGCGAGATTGCAATCTGGATGCTATTGAATGAAGCGAATGGAAGGAAGGGATGGAGGGAGAGATAGATGAATGGGAGGGCGGTGAATTACGAAAATGGGAGATGGTTTATCGAAGTAGGAAGAAGGAAATGATGAGAGAGATCAGGGGTCCTCAAACTACGGCCCGCGCAGCGATTTGATCTGGCCCGCCTTATCAGCAAGAGTATTCATTAGATATCATCTGATGTCTAAATGACATTTTCCGAGTGCTTGGGTGAAATCTACTTTTAATATAAGCGAATTACATATTACAGAATCGAAAAAAAATTTCAAAACTCGCTCTTAGAAATTTTCACACGGCCCAATCAGTCATTTTATGTGGCCCGCACAGTGGATCATGAAGCCTCATGTGGTCTCTTCAGTAAAAAGTTTAGTGACCCCTGAGAGAGATGAAGAGAAAGTACGCAAAAGAATAAAAAGAAGACAAACGTTACAATATTCGGATAAACAGATAAAAGCAGAAAGTAAGAGTGAAAGAAGTTAGGAAAAAAATCGAGAAAAACGGATAATAAAAGAGGAAAAGAGGCAGATATATAGATAAAATAAGAGATAAAGAGAAGCGGAAGAATAACGAATAGAAATTAAGAGAAAAAGAAACGAGGAAAAGTATCACAGGAAAACGAGGTACAAAGAATGATAAAAAACAAGAGGTGATGATAAAAGCAAAAAAGAAGTAATAATAATCAGGTGTCGAGAGACATAAAGTCACAATCAAGCGATGTAAAACTGGGGAAAAAATTATAGAAAAAGGCAGAGAATTTAAGAGAGATATCAATTAAAATGAAAATAAAGTCAAAAATGATAAAGGAGAAAATAAAATCATAAAATAAAAGAATGAACAGAAGGGAATGTAAGGAAATTCGTAGGTTGCATGCACATATTATATTCGGCGTTATTTTAAAGGGAAGCCCTTTCGTCGTCATTACCTTTAATTGAGAATCCGTTAGAACAGGAATAAAAAGCTTTAATAAACACAAAACTTTACAGCCTCTAGAGGCTCAACACAAAAAGAATAACAGCGCAATGGAACGATAAAGGAAGCCTAAATAAAAGCCCGAAAAATCGTTAAAAATAATGACGATTCAGATCACTTATGTACATACGTCGGAACTAAACAAGTAGGAGTGCACACGAGTTCCCCGTAGTACAGAAGTGCTTTTCGTCGAATTCGCCGTAGTATAATCGTATACTATATTTTCTTTGAAATCAGAAAATTATTTTTCCTTATATTGCGGCAGCCCTACATTTTTTAATTCGTTCTAAACATATTTATCTCGTTTTCCCTTTCTATACTCGCCCTACAAATGAAATTTCTTTGAAATCCGTTCAGCCAATATCTTCCAAATTCATAGTTACAGAAAAATTCTAATCTAACATTGTGGTAGCCCTGTTTAGTCCACCCGGTTGAAATATGATATTTTGGTTATTTATTTATATGAAGATTAAATATAGGGAATAATTTTTAAACGAGAAAAAAGTCCGCTATGACCGAGAATCGAACTCGGGTTTTCCAATTCCAATTCTTCGGATGGCTTTATTTCATCAATTTATTGCTTGGCAATCTCACCATTTGAGAGGGAGTTTTCTTCGATGTATCTCTTCGAGGACATCCGTTGGGGCAGTTTGATACTATCTTGGCTAGTTCCGTCCCAACCAAGAAAACATCCGCGTTCAGAAACGAGAAAATTGATCTGCTACGATAGTTCAGTGGTAGAATATCCGCCCGGCAATTGGAAAACCCGAGTTCGATTCTAGGTCATAGCGGACTTTTTTCTCGTTTCAAAATTATTCCCAACTTTACAGCTTATGCCTGTCTGCATAGGATCTTCGGATCGCTTTATTCCATCAAGATTAAATATACTGTATTTGGTTATCCATAGGGTCAGTTCTCTAGACATACGCGTACAAGAAATATTATTTACCTTTTTATCGTGGGAGCCCTGCTCTTTAACTACGCATTAAACATTTTGATTTCATTGCGGTATGTTGTACAAATCTTATATACAAAATTTAATTGAAATCCGTTCCGCCAATTCATTCCAAATCCTTAATTACTGCATGAGTTCAATTTGTAATTTTGGCACCCCTGTTTGGCTGATTCGGTTTAAATATGCTATTACGGTTTTCTATGTATGTGTACATTTTAAATATTATAATTTGGTACAAATTGATGTAGACACTTTAACACAAATATGTGTAAAAAAATGTTTTTTATTTCTTGTATTGTGGCAATCCTGCCTTCTATATCTATATTAAACATCTTGATTTTGTTTTTTATGTTACACGTCTCCTTCCTACAAAATTTCATTGAAATAGATTAAACCAATTCCTTCCAAATTCATAATTACCGAAAAGTTTAACTATGTAACTGTGGCACCCCTGCTGAGTTGATCCGGTCTAAATATGCCATTTTGGTTATTAATTTATGTGAATATTATTTGTACCAAATTTTATTGAAATCGGTTCCGCCAATTCTTCCCTAATATATGCGGACGGACATCACGAAGGTAAGTGATTTTCAGCAATGATAAAAAGCACTAAAAAGTCGTTCAACTTGTAAACTATAAATAGTTTTGCCATTAAAAGGGCTCTGCGGATGAAAGAAGGCATTAAAAATGAAAAGCTGTAGGAAATGACACAAAAAAACGCCAAGAAATAAAAAAAAATTTAATCGCGGCGACGACGGATTTAATTATAGAACGGTCCCGTTATGTGGAGGAAAATGCGGTTGGGGGAAGCCTTGTTCCAAATTTACCCCATTGATAACTCCTACGCCGGACGGATTCTCAAGGAAAACAACGGGATACCGAAAAACATTCGAGTAGAAAACCGCAAAATTCTCCGTACTGAAGAACATATAAGCGAGGAGTAAGCGCGCGCGGGAAGTGTGAAAGGGCAAAAAATCAACAGTTACACAAATTTTAAGATAGGCGATAGGCGGGCCTAGACGCATTTGCCTCGGATCTCGGAGCATATCATAGGATCCAAGACCCATATCAAACAGTAGACGAAATTTAACCTGAGCTCTGAAAGGTGTGAAAAAATGGGAGAGCTCTCAAAAAAGGGCTCCACTCGACCACTGAACAGCAACGTTGCCGCATCTTTCACAGAACGTCCCTTCTATTCTCCTGAATCCACTTGCGTGTCTTGGCAGTGTCGCCCCCTCTACTGCTAACTGAAAGAGCTCAAGTTAGATTTCTCCGAACAGTCTGTAGTTACGCCATAATACAATAGATGCAGTTGAGTCGTTCGAGTTAACGAGGTTTGACAGTATACATATTTATACAGAATTGAAAATTTCAAGGCGCCACAAACGTATGGCGTCCGGCATTTGTCGGTGATAAGGCAAAGAAAACTTGTTCGAATGACAGAAACGTGCGGTGGACGAAGTCTGGGAAAATTGAGGATGAGGTCGAAGTTCGGGGAAGGAAGAGATTAAAAGGAAAAAAGGTAAAGGTACGAAAAAGTGAGAGAGGGAGAAAAAGCAGGAAAAAGAGAAGGGCGAACGAAGTGGATGTATGTGACTGCTACCAGAAGAGAGGTCAAGTCAAATACTCAGCAGGAATCTAGATCAGTACGAAGCTGCCTGGAAGGAGAAAGATATAGAAACATCTATAATACACCAGGACTGTCTTATACGGCCGCCACTAGCCACATGTGGCGATATGTCTCGGGCCATGTGGCAAATTGAAGCTCTTCTTCAGTTAACAGCATCCATCAACAAAGGTAAATAACCACATGTAACCCTAGGAAAAGCCTACCTTCAATTTGCGCGGTTTCACTTCACACGGAACACACATGCAGTAAAAAGCGAGGAATGGGTGTATTACGGAAGCAGGTGAGAAAGAGTATCATTTTTGATATTACATAACAGAAAAAATACGATAGAAAAGTATGTATTACTGAACCTTTAAAATGTTGAAGGAACATATAAAGCACGAAGCTAGTAAGCTCTTTTGTTCTATTTTTTAATGCATACAAACATTCGAACTCTGACGATTACTACCATGAGGGCACAGACAAGAAGGTCTGGTATAACTCCTGAGTGCGTGATCCTGACTTGGCGTGCGAGAGTGTTTCAAAACGAGAGGGAGGGAGAGACAGAAAGACTGACACTGCGCATTTCAATGCGAAAGAGGAAGTACGTACGCCTTGAAAGTCTGTAACATCGCGGCGACGAGTGATTTACCGCGCGTTTCTGTCCTTGCACGAACGACAAAGAGTTGTTTTTACGGCACCCTCTGGTGCTAAGTTTATGAACGTTTTTAACGCTAATGGGGATGTGGCGCAAAGCCACGGAGAGAGGGAAAATGAAGAGGGAATAAAAATAGGGAAAAAACGGGAGCTTCATTAGCTGAGGCAATACGAAAAAAGCGCGTTTTATTTATTGAGGTTTATTATGTATTGTAAACTTATATTTTTTATTAATTTAATAATGTCATTATATGTCATGATGTAAGTTATTCAAATATTAATTAAAAAGTATATTCATACTCTTACACAGGTTAGATATCTAATTTCCAATAAACTATTGGCTTATGATATGAACCTCCTACATCACTAACTAAGAAGGGCCTCCTGACCCTCACCAATTTTTCCAAAGATATAGGTCTCCCTGACGTTCCACGATTTAAAAAAATCTCTTGCAATGTTATTGATGGCATTTAAGGCCACACAAACAATGCAAAATTTTTAACTTCCTATATATAACAATTTGCTCAGAATCTTAATTTCAAAATTTTGAAGGCACCGCCTGCCGTCCACCGATGTTTAAAAAACTATCCTTTGGCAGCGTAATAAATGGCATCATAGACCACACACACCACGCAAATTTCAGCCCTAAATATCATAGTTTACTTTCCATTTTAATTTACTTTTTGCACAAAGGAACAGACGGAGAGCGGAAACAAGTGCGTTTATGAAATAAAACGTACCAAAAAATACGAAGGGAGAGAGGAAGAAACGGGAATGGGATAGGAAGGAGGGAAGTGAGAGGAGAAAGGGAGACGGAGAAAGGGGGACGGAGAAAGGAGGAGATTGAGAAAGGAAGGAGAAAGGAGGGAGACGGAGAAATGAAGGAGAAAGAACGGAGAAAGAAAGAAGAAAGAAATGAGAAAGAAAGAAGAGAGGAGGAAAAAAAGAAAAAAAGGAGAGAAGAAAGGAGAAAGGAGGGAGACGGAGATAGGAAGCAGAAAGGATGGAGACTGAGAAAGGAACGAGAAATGAGGGAGACGGAGAAAGGAAGGAGAAATTAGGGAGGCGGAGAAAGGAAGGAGAATGGAGGGATACGAAGAAAGGAAGGAGAAATTAGGGAGGCGGAGAAAGGAAGGAGAATGGAGGGAGACGAAGAAAGGAAGGAGAATGGAGGGAGACGAAGAAAGGAAGGAGAAAGGAGGGAGACAGAGATAGGGGGGAGACAGAGAGAGGGGAGGGAAAGAGGGGATATGAGGGAGAGATGGGATATGAGGGAGAGATGGGATAGGAGGGAGAGAGGAAATGGGACGAGACTGAGGTGGGGAATGAATAGGGTGAGCGCGGCGTGGAAGCGGTGACCGTGAATGATGTGCGGTCACGTTTCCATCCGTGCACGGAGCGGAGGAGGTGGGAGAGGAGGAGGTGGCGGGGTGGGAGGGCGTGGCGGCTGCGGTGACGTGAGATGGAACGGACGTGTGAGAAAGAGAGAGAGAGAAGGTATAATGGAACAGAGTCGAGACTAACAGTCTGGTGAACTTGGTCGCTTGGGTAGGGATTGGTGGGGAAGGGAGGGAGAGGAAGTAAGGGAAGGAGATGAAGGGAAGGAGAGAGAGAGAGGGAGAGAGAGGAAGGAAGGGAGAGAGAGGAAGGAATGGAGAGAGAGGAAGGAATGGGAGAGAGGAGGGAAGGGAGAGAGAGGAGGGAAGGGAGAGAGAGGAAGGAAGGGAGAGAGAGGAGGGAAGGGAGAGAGAGGAAGGAAGGGAGAGAGAGGAAGGAAGGGAGAGAGAGGAAGGACGGGAGAGAGAGGAAGGAAGGGAGAGAGAGGAGGGAAGGGAGAGAGAGGAGGGAAGGGAGAGAGAGGAGGGAAGGGAGAGAGAGGACGGAAGGGAGAGAGGAAGGAAGGGAGAGAGAGGAAGGAAGGGAGAGAGGAAGGAAGGGAGAGAGAGGAAGGAAGGGAGAGAGAGAGGAAGGAAGGGAGAGAGAGAGGAAGGGAGAGAGAGAGGCAGGGAGATGGAGGAAAGGAGAGAGAGAAAGAGAGGGAAGGAAGGTAGAGGGGGGATGGAGGATGGTATAGGGGGGAGGGAGGATGGTATAGGGGGGAGGGAGGATGGTAGAGGGGGAGGGAGGATGGTAGAGGGGGGAGGGAGGATGGTAGAGGGGGGAGGGAGGATGGTAGAGGGGGAGGGATGATGGTAGAGGGGGAGGGAGGATGGTAGAGGGGGAGGGATGATGGTAGAGGAGGAGGGATGATGGTAGAGGGGGAGGGATGATGGTCGAGGGTGGAGGATGGTCGAGGGAGGAGGATGGTCGAGGGAGGAGGATGGTCGAGGGAGGATGGTAGAGGGAGGATGGTAGATGGAGGAGGGAGGATGTTAGAGGGGGGAGGGAGGATGTTAGAGGGGGGAGGGAGGACAGAGGGAAAGGAGGGAGAGAGAGAGAGAGAGGAGAGAGACGGAGAGAAAAAGGGAGATTAAAAAGTGATCGGGCTGATGGGATCGGTGATGAGGAAGAGAACATCGGGGTTAATGTCGTTTTAAGAATGAGTCGACCGTATAACAAGCTATACCATTACACCGCTATAAAAAAGGGCTTGAATCGATTTTATTACACGTCGCCTGGTAACGCTATTTTTCGAAAGTTCGTGAATGAATTTAAATTCTTAAACAGTGTAGAACACCGATTTTCGAAATGTGAGAAATAAATGTAAATAAATCAACGTCCTAAACTATAGAATCGAATTTCCGGATTATCAACCATGATAGAAAGGATTGGTACTTGAACGTTCGATCGTCATTCAAACGTTTTGTGACTATATTAAATAAATGTGAAAAATCGATTGTCCAAATTTTAGATTGCTGTAAAGATGACAGTGATAATGAGGGACGTAAGATGTTAAAAAAAATCAAATCGATAACTATGCATGACGCGTCAGAATAATACAAGGAAAAAACATAACAAGGCATACTTATACACAAGAATCTCGTTCAATTGTAGTTTGGGAGGGAGAACTTGGCAAATTTTTAGCGGTAGACGGTTGGATAATGCAGATGCAAATCTCAGCAAAAATAGAAGCCATCCCCAGTGGTAATTCTATCACAAATTACATTACTCAACCGTATTACGGTAAAAGCAGCTACCTATAATACCTTCCGTGATCCAGGTTTGAGCTAAACATAATTTGTTTTTTTTACGATTAATTTAGAAGGAAAAAATAATCTCGCGCCGAATGAAAATCGTTAATTTAAGAAATTCAAGCGGATGTTTTTCCAATAATTCGAATTAGGTCCTCGTTTTGACGACAAGTTGCTAATAAACATGTACTCTCTCAATTGATATGTTCATCAAAAATACCATCGGTGTGCCGTAAGACAAATAAATGTTCTCCACTTTCAAAACTTTCAAGCTCTTCGCATTTCTCGCAAGTAAAAAACTGTCGCATTTAGGCCGGCATTCGACGACCGCAAATCAAATAATATCCTTCCTCAAAAATTATTTCACTTCATGCCAAGCTTATAAACATGCCTCCGCGCCACCGAAAGAAACGGCGAATCGAAGCGTTTTGCAATTCACGTCAACCCCGAAAAAATAGGAACCGCATTTACTTCTAATCGAACTAATTCGACGAAACGCACATACCGATCGCGTCATTGGCCGATCGAATCGCCACATATTTACTCACTCCGCCTCCCCTTCGATACAAAACATTCCGCTCGCCTCCGCGCTCCGTAGAAAGTTGGTTGCGAGGCGGGGAAGGAATCCGCCTGTTGACATTTCAAGAGAGTCAGCAAACTTTTAAGCACCGGATGTTGATCCCATGCCGTCATGCTTAACTCGGCTGTATTTAGCCGCACTATTTCTAAGCGAGAGTACCCGGAACGGTGGCAGCAGAACAATCCAGGAATCCTATCGCCGCTCGCGCGCACGCACGCACACGCGCGGACACCACAGACCATGTAGGTTCAGGGCCGTCCCCTTTTTTTTACAGATTTCTCGGCAGATCTGCGGTTTTGCGCATATAGGCTGCCAGTCTGACGTGCGCCCACCTTAAAAGTGGGAGCAGGAGGGTGGAAACCCGTTGCCGGAATCACCCTGCTCTTAACGACAAGTACCAAGGGAGCAATAGCGAAGGGCGGTGCGCTTTTAACCTTAATGTTAATTATAACATTATTGCAGACGATCGATATCGGTCTCTCGCCCCGATGCTCGACTGCCAAACTAGGACGTGCTTTCTAAGTCGGTCGCCATAGACACAAAGAGTTTAAAACTTTTGATTCCGTATGCATTCTTCGAAAAACTATCATCTAGCTCTCTTTATGGCCGCAAAAAATGATAAATCAGATAACTGAAAAAGAAATAAAAATGTTGGGAAAACCAGACGAGCATTTCGGCTACAGAACAGTCGACTAAGGGCCGATTAATCGATAGTTAATTATAAATGGAATATGTCTCCGATTCCCTTTTGAGCTTAAGGAAGGATGAGAAATGACTGGGCTAAGTGGAAAATGCACGAAGATGGATGGGTTTTATTATCACTGCAGACTTTACAGCATGGAATAATTGCTAAATTACAATATTACAATTACAGCTTTGCTTGTTATATCCATGAGGAAATCCACATAAGATAGAATAACAATCAGACAGTACCACTGATGAATCACCAACATACAGGTCTTTGTGGATGGGATACGCATCTAGTGTTCCGAATATTTCAATGGCTATTGGAGCTATCTAAATTGTTAATATACATTTTAGGGTACATTTCTAAACGAGAAAAAACGGCTTCGATTCCCGGTCATAAGACTTTTCCCCGTTTCAAACACAACAGCTTATGCCTGTCTGTGCAGGATTTTAAGATCGCTTTATTCCATCAATTTCAACACAATTTTTAGATTGTTAATTATTACTTAAAATCTTTATGCGAGTCGATTAACCATGCCGAGGTGCTTAATGTATTTTACACACACATTGAAAAGTCGTCTCGGACGCCTTAAGGAGAGACGAAAAAAACCACTTCACAGCCCGACAACTGTATGAACAAACAAAGACGCACACCAAACACGCGCCATCCTGGTAATAAACTACCATTACCGCAAATGCGCAAACTGCTTATTCGTGCATGACGTGTCGCGGAATGGCACCCGGAAGATATTTCCTCACAGCTAAAAAAAAATCTTGAGAAAGGGCCGCATCGTAAGGCATTGAGGATAACACGACCGAAGCGTGCGCGCAATACGTTAGCTTGCCATAATGTCGCGTGTGACTTTGTTTTAAAGAGGGTGCGCGCGTGTGTGGAGAAGATAGGAGAGAGAGAGACAGAGAGACAAACTTGACCCAAATCACTACCGCCGTAGCCTCCATAAACCACCTAACTCAATCTCTGGTACGACCATCAACGCCTCCCTATATACGCCCAGATAAGCTATTAAAGTCGTTAGCGAGCAAGGCCGAATGGTCCCCGGACTCTAAAGCTCTCAAGGGGGGCTAAGACAGTTTTGACATCCGGAGATGCATGCCGCGTGCCCCGGGATTGGTCAGACGAAAACATAGCCGCATCACCCTTTCCCAACTAGACATGACGGGACGTCGCATTGCCCGCTCGTAACCTCCGGGGTAGAATCGATGAACTGAGGCTATTAAATGGGGCCTAATGCACCGTCTCCGACTCACTCCTCCCCCCTTCCATCGCAAGAGTGCAGCACCAGAGTAGAGGGAAGACTCGTTCGATTTTATTTCTCCCATTTTCATACGCGCGTCACGGGATCAGCTGTGACCTGATTTTTGCTTCAATATCCCCCCCCCCCCCTTTCCCCCTTTACACTCTGCGAATCATCAGTGCGCTCTCGTAAACAACGGCCAAGGGGACAAAAAGAATAAACCTGTCATGCGAACCCCAGATGCACAAGAATTAGTGTTAATTTGGGGGAGCAAGCCTATGCTTGCGCGTATCACGTGTCTCCTAGGGGTCAAAGCGGAATTGATCGCTAACTGGAGGGCAGGACAGCTATCGACGCGACATTTAACACGGGTAAACAATCCAAGCGATGGAAACGATAAAATCATGGTTATTTTTAATCTTTTGCATGGGCGAAAATACGTGACTCATATCTCTCATAAATCGAGTAATTTGTGCCTTCTATCAAGACGAATACACAACGCGAGTTATGAAGGGATCAATTGTATTTTGTCCACACGCGATGAAAATCAAATTAAAAGTCGATGTGGGCCATTAACGAGCGTCGCCGATGAATGCGACGACGGTTTGCTACACAAAGAAAGCCAGAGATTGAAGTGTATGAGCACCAAACAAAAAGAATTTTATGTGATGTTTGTCATATCATGTTTGGATCCCATGATGAAACTGCATGTTTTGATTACGTAATGTGCAAGGTTAATTACTACCATGAGTAAAAAATCAATAACTTAAATCGAATTTGCGAAGAAAGAACCTATGCTATGCAGTTAAGGTCAATCAAAAGATTATTCTTATTTAGCATTCCTATACATTAACTTCTACCACACGAATATTTTGTCTGTTTTTTAACCTAAGGCTCGAGTAACAGATTTTTCGAATGAATTATTACTTGTTGCCGATCGGAACTTTTTATCGTTAGATATCCTTCGCAGTCTGTTGAAGTGGGACAATATCGAAAATAACCCTTAAAAATGAACGAAAATTTGGCTGGGCATGAATAAAACAAGGAAATTAAAAAAAAACTTAGAATACAGTTGAGACTGTTTGTATGAGTAAAATAGTGAAGAGGACCAATAAATAAAAAAATATTAATTTATTTCTCATTGCATATGCATGCTCAAAACAACATTTATATAACTTATACACAGTATCAGAATTACAATAAATAAAGCTGACAGTTTCCTTAACGACAATCAAAACTTATTTTTGCGTAATTTCTTTAAAAAATTTCAACAGGGGCCAATATTAATTACAGCACTTTGGAACCACGCATTTGTAACCACTTCTCCGATCCGCGAGAGTAAACAAAAAAAGTACATCGACTTAAGGCTCTTCCCAAACTAGTATCAGGGACAGCTCAACCGTATTTACAATTCCATTATTGTTGAGTAACCCAGAGATCTCTCGAAAAAAGAATTTCATCACGTACTCCGTCGGCAGAAACAAACGCACATCGTTCCCGTGCGCAATTGTTTCTCTACCGATCTGAAACGCTCGCACGTCGTTCGTTAGGAAGGATGACACGCATTTAATCTCCTTCGGAAGTCCTCCCTCGACTGCATTAAGTCCGACGTGCACGCGAGCTAATGCATCAACGTAGATGTTGCGCCAAGCGACGCGCAATATCTTTAATCTGCACTTCAAAGACGCTATACGAAGGGAATTGTTTGGCGGCGTGGAAAGACGGACAAACATAAACCGCGCGTTCCTTTTAACAACTTTTCCTTTTTCTTCTTCTCCTCCGCTGAGAACGCATTAGCCCCTTTTTAAATGCCGTATAGAGTTTCGCGAACCGCACCGTGGCTTATGAATAATTTTCTCGTCCCTCAAAGGAGCGCGTCACCATGTGTTTACCCGGGGTGGTTGACAATGGAGGGATGATGCGACCGTCTCCTTTCCGCGCGGAAATGAAGTAGCGACCAGGAAGTAACGTCGCGCTTCGACGGCCCGAATTATAACGTCTCGACATTTAGATAACTCGATAGAAAGATATTTTTAAGGGCCAATTTTAATCAGCAGCGGATACTGATCCCCATGTTTAAGTGTGCCACCAAAAGAATTTGAAATTTTTTAAATTACTCCAATATTCATTAATCTCACATAGGAACGTGATGCAATGCGAGGTTCATTATCTAGTGACAACTTTTTGGAGAAAAACAAAGCAAGTAACTATAGAATGCAAGGGGCAGGAAACACAAATGCTAAAATGAGTCACTGACTTCAAACGGCAAATCTAAGCTACACTACTATTAAAGGATATGAAATGGATATCGCTGGAGGATACCATATTGAGCACAAGGTTAAGGCTTCTGGAGAAATATAGGTCGGAAGGTTTACAAGAGGTTTTTAGGAATAGATGAAGCGCCAACGTACACGGGTATACACGACCATGATACAATACGCGAGATCGAGCACAGAGCAACATCGAGGCTCATTTTCTACCGAGGAAAATACGTGATCATAACAGGAGAGACCAATCTACGAGAGAACATTATTAAGGACGTTTCGGTGCATTCCACTCCCTGACACCCATCACTATGGTGGATATCGGGGTAAAATATAGATGTGCATTCCAAAAGTCGATTGTCAAGAACGCCTGATGGACAGAACCCAAATGAGAGTCAATGTATCTTTAAGAGCCTTACTACTATCAATCGTCTGTGCGGTTCTGCCGCATAGCAGCCGTCATCAGTAACATTTCACTGATCAAAGAGAATCCAAAGTTCTCCATAGATGTATGGTTATTGGATTCAGATAAATGTTTTCCGACGTCTAATTTTAATTCCTTTACAAATTGCCCCTGGTTAGAGGGTGGGTATGGTATTCGTAACCCCTTTCCGGGCCAAGTTTTGCATAACGCCATGTTTTGTAAAATTTATTTGTTTAAAAAAAAGGTAATCCATACTAGGTGCACCCGTCCCTCGAATCACATGGTTTCGCTTTACACGTTTTCGGTTTAGCACGGTCATCAATTTCACTTTAGCACGGATTCGGAACGGTCATCGAGCATTAAAAATCATAAAATGTTTCAATCCGGCTCAATCTAATACATATAATAAAGAGAATTCTGTCCTTTCTATGTGATTGCACAGTTTGCCCGTGTGCATAGTTGGAAGCACATTTTTCATTTGCTATTCAAAATCACTTAGAATTGCGATATGAATATGGGACTTGCACCAAACGACGCCTAAAAGAACGGATATTCATTTTCCAGTTATCGATTTTCGAATACGCGTCGAATCGTTCCACAAATTCGTTACTAACGCGAAAATTTGACAAAATTTTAGACGAAAAAATTACCTCAATATCTAAAAGCAACAGGCGCGCACCCAGGATTTTCTTAGGTGGGGCTCAGCCATAAAAATACATGGGTAGATTGCTAGTTGTTAGAAACTTCGCCAGATATAAATATGCGTATTTAAAAAAGTATCTGTATAATGATTACAAATTATAAGCTGAGAGAAATATAAAAATATAAAAAGTCAAAAGAGTATATTTCCTGTGAAAATACACATTTACAAGGCTAGTAAGAGATCTTTTAAGGGGGGCTGAAGGCCGCCAGGCGGTGCGCCCCTGAAAAGCAATAACATGAACATTGATATTGTATTTGAAATCAATTGTGAGAACTCTTCTTATATATTTTGAATGCATTTTAATCGAAAGGGAAGTGATGATGGCTTAATTTGAACGATAGGTTTGTTTACTGCAGTGCCACTTCTAAGGCGTGCGAACGAACATACGACCGCTAATATTTTAGTTAGCTTTTTGTTTTGTATATCTTGACGACGAAAGAACTTAGTAAGTAGCTTTTTCAATTCACACATTTTTGTAATCACTATAAATGCACCGGCGTCAAATATCTTACTTAATTATCGAAAGAAAGTAATCATAATCATTGTCAATATAGTAAATTGCTTTAAACTCCCCATTAAATTTGCAAACGAAAAGATATTTTCAATGTACGCGTGAAGTATCTTTCTATTTGAAACGTTGAGTTGTCCATCATTACAATGCATTGGAGTCGTTTCTGACTTAAAGATTTTACGCTACATGTTTGTTTTAAATTTACATGAAACTTTTCACATAAATTTTCAATCGGTTTTTGTCCTTCATGATTTTGTTTCATTGCAACCTCTTTATGAAGTGTCGAAAAATCGGAAAACATCGAATATAAACCTAAAATACAAGAGAAAAGGAGGAAGAATGGGAAGTGCTTTAAATTTAATATTTAATCCACGCATACCCGTCATATTGACGGGCTTTTTTACTATAATATACATTTAAAGGAGGAGAATCTGAATTTAAATCGTTGCATGTCGAACTCAAAGAGAGCGCTCAAACGTAACCTCATGTACGCCTGGCGAAAGTGGTTTGGGCCACGAGGTCTACGGCTGGCGATTTATAAAACTGTGTTCTTAAATTTTGTACTATTCCTAATAGCTTGTTTGTATACATATTTACAATATAGTAGGCGGACTTCGGAGGTCGACGTCGATCCCAGCTCAGTGTTCAACGTCAGTGGAGACTGGTCTTCGCCCATTATAGTTTACGGTGTTTTAGGAGTCATATATTTTTACACATTTTTTCCCTACCGCAAAATTAGCTCCTGACTCTGTTAGCACTAACTCTCTCGCGGCTCTAGGCACGAGGCCCCCAGAGATCACTTAAATCGCCTCGTCCTATATCCGCCACTGCTCATGTATTCCTATTGGGAAATCTATCCCAATTTGCACGGTTTCGCTCAACACCCGTCTTTTTCCACGTTCCGTGCAAAGCGGGGGATGAGTGGATTAAATCAGTTTTTACAACTAATCATTGAAAGTACAAATTTAACGAATCTGTTTCATATTTTTGTTAATAATTCGATAGAAATACACAAGCCATCCCAGATGAAAATAAATCCGTTGATTTTTTTAAAAAACCTCTTTTTCCTCTCAAAAGTAATAATTCCCCATTGCGATCTATCGAGTCTATTTGGAAACAGATCCGCGATCATCGGTTGCTTTATCTAGAAAGGACAAGCCCCAACGACAAGAGCGCAGCTCGCGAGAGAAATAATAATGGTATCGATCACTTTCATCACAGAGAACAGGTGCTGCATTATTGAAGGGTGAGAAAATATTCATTTCTCAGCTAATCGAAGCGTCGATGATATAATTCCATCCGCGTTCTCTCGGGACGACTCAATTTGAATCCACTTCCTTTTCTCGGAAGGATGTGATTGCATTGCACTTCTCTCGACAGATGTCGGCTTTTAAGACTTTAAGTTGGCGGCTAATGAGAAGGACGATATTGCTTCGATGGCTCAAGTCGAAGAAGAAGCAATGGTAACTTAGCGACAGCGACTAGGGAGAAAATCCATCGCGAACGCCAAGGTTTTCAAATAAATTGACGAAGTTTCTTTTTTAACAAGAAATACAAAAACGAAAATACTATATGTCCACTGGGGCATGAAAGAGAAAATTCATCGAATCCATTCATGAGTGTTTTTTTCCGAAGAATGCCTAACAATAAGATCCCTCGATTTATAGCAGGTAAAGATAATACGAAAGAGGCAGGAAATGTGCAGGTATCTGTCGATATTGGGATTTTTTTCATTTCCACAAGTTTTATTACAGCTGCACAATATGCAACACAGAAACATAACAAAATTTAAAAAAAAACTAAATTAAAATTTGTTCGCTATATCCGTTCCCCGTTATATCCAAGAAGCCCACATGAGAACAGAATGAGTGAAACGCTTACTACATTAACTTCATATAGTGGCACGTTGACCCACGTTATACCTGAGAATAAGTTACCACTGACCCAAAGGAGTATTTCCGTAAAAATTTCTAGAATTTTTTACAATTTTTATTATACACTAGGGGGCTCCGCCCCTTACTCGCTACCGCTCGCCAGCCCCCGGTCTCCGCTCGCCCACCCCCAGTCTCCGCTCGCCCACCCCCAGTCTCCGCTCGCCCACCCCCAGTCTCCGCTCGCCCACCCCCAGTCTCCGCTCGCCCACCCCGTCACCGCTCGCCCACCCCCAGTCTCCGCTCGCCCACCCCCAGTCTCCGCTCGCCCACCCCGTCACCGCTCGCCCACACCCAGTATCCGCTCGCCCCCACCCCCAGTCTCCGCTCGCCCACCCCCAGTCTCCGCTCGCCCACCCCCAGTCTCCGCTCGCCCACCCCCAGTCTCCGCTCGCCCACCACCAGTCTCCGCTCGCCCACCCTCAGTCTCCGCTCGCCCACCACCAGTCTCCGCTCGCCCACCCTCAGTCTCCGCTCGCCAACCCCCAGTCTCCGCTCGCCCACCCCGTCTCCGCTCGCCCACCCTCAGTCTTCGCTCGCCCGTCGGCGAAATACAGGTTGTTTCTTGGTAGCTGGCGTGTGTTTGTAAGCACTTGTATAAAAAGGCCTTGCTTGTACCGCCTAGCCCTTCGATAAAGAATAGACGCTGCTGAGAATTCGGATCAGCAAAACTTTCCGTAATTACCGTAAAAATCATTCGTTGTTTGTCATTCAATTGTCCGATCATTTGTTCTGCAATACCGCCGTGTTCGTCAACAGAAATATCGTCTTCGAACAAAGCGGCATTAATATCGACATCTGATAAGTTAAAATCTGTAACAGATCTATCGTCACCTTGCAATTTCTGCTCAATTTCCATTTATCCGGATTATTGTCCACACGTCTACTTTCACGTCTTCGATTACATTGTCATTCATGTTCACGATCTGAATTTCGATGATAATATTCTCTTTGACGTCGTCTATGGCGTTCACGACGTTCTTCACTTGATAAATGCACGCGCGGAATAATAATCCTGAAATGTAATAAGAGGCTGACAATAAAGAGGTCAACAACTCGTTGGTGGCCGCGTAAAGAATCACCGAAAACGTCAGTGGCAGGCAGAACGGTCTTGTTTTTTATGTAATACAGAGATATAATCTCAAAAAAGTAAAAATATAAAAAAACTACTGAAATAAAGGCTTAGCACAGTGAAGCATTTTTTCAATTTGAATATGGAATGATGAGAGGGGGAGGTAATCCCGCGTTATAACCGATCCGTGTTACAAGGGACAGCGTTATAACAGAGAAGCACTGTATTTTCAAATTTGGGATTAATTTCAAAGAAATTTTCGACGTTACACGGCTTCGTTTTAAGTAACTGGCTGAGACTTACAATCAGCACTTAAGAGAGTCAGGCTGGAGACGGGACGCAAAGAATAATAGATTGGAAAAATATTCACGTCATCTTTCATAAAAAATTAAAAGGATTAACTCTAATTTATATATAGCGTCTTTTTTATGGCCTGGAGTTTCAATAGCAAAATTTTGGGATAGAATGAAGGCATTTTTATAACACGCCTTCGGAAATATCCACTCTAGAATCCAATTATTTATTTGCTCATTATTAAGAAATAAAATCAAATAATTTTCCACTATAGGTTAAATATATTCACGACCAAGGTCTCAACGCTTAGAGTCATAATCAGTTAAGCTAGTAATTACAAGTCATTTTATTTCTTAATATGGAATTATTCCACAAAGTTATGCCAGGGACAGTTGAAATGAATTATTTGCTCGTTACAACCGCAAAGAAACAGGTAATATCTAAATTATATATGATACTAAATCGTGGAAGTACCTAAACTCAGGCATCAAATTAACCGATATAAGACAGTTGCAACACATGCGTGCCCGTATACGCATAAACCGCATAAACATACACTCGCATATACATGTACTCGTATATACATATACTCGCCTCCTGAGTATACTGACAAATAGTAACTCATAAACTTGCTCCGTGTTAATAATGAAAGCGAAAAAATAAATTCCCCTCCATGAATAAGTCATTTTTTACGAAAATTATCCCCAAACAAACCGTCGCCTCAGGACGATTCCAACCTCTTGAAATCACTTCCTTAAACTTTCAAGAAAAAAATTCAGCGAACGAATTCCTCCTCCTCCGAGCCATAGTGGAGAACCGTGAAAGAAAGAGATAGCGACAGAGAGAGAGAAAGAGATAGCGACAGAGATATATATATATATATATATATATATATATATATATATATTGTGTTTGTGTTTTCAACGTGTCTCTTCGACGCCCCCAGCAGCCTGCCATCTTGGTCCCCGACTTGGTAAGTGTCCGCTGGGCTTCCTTCAACACCTTGTTGCCACCCTCATCACTACCTTTTCATTTCCTTAAGTTAATATATATATATATATATATATATATATATATATATATATATATATATGTTTTTGTGTTATTTTACGTGTGTCGCTTCGACATCCCCGGGGCCTCGCCAACCTGAAGTCGTCTGATTGGTGAGTGCTCACTGGGTTTCCTCATCCCAACACCTTGTTGACATCCATATATTCATTTTACCTTTCCTTTTCCGTAAGTTGTTATATATATATATATATATATATATATATATATATATATATATATATATTCCCTCCCTAAGGACTGCATAACCTTACAGAGGTGGGAGGGTTTGTGTACTCTTACGAACCAAAGAGCTATGCCGGCGGGAGATAATTCTCCTGGTAGGACCATCCAAGCCGGAAAGGTCTGAGGGGAAGAGTCAGACTAAGAAGCAGTCTTGGGGGGTTTACATCCCCCTGTGCAAGGGCAGCAGCTTGCACAGTACCTCTGTAGGTGGTGATCATGTGGATCTGAACAGCTACAGATGGGTAATCACTCTGTGAAACTGCGATGAGGAAAGCAAGGGGAAACTACCTCATTATATTTCCCATGATAGGCTGAAAAGCTGAAAATACCTCTATGGATCTTTCTGGGGTAAAATATTCCGGAGGTAAAATAGTCCCCCAATCGGATCTCCGGGTGGGGACTACCCTAGGGGATGCACAGAGGAAATGTAAGATTAATAAGAAAGCAAGTGGTGAGAAATTAAAAATAGGCACATGGAATGTTAGGACTATGAATTCAGGGGGTAAACTAGAGAACTTAAAAAGGGAAATGAGAAGGAATAATGTAGGTATAGGTCTTAGTGAAGTTCGGTGGGAAGGAGAAGGCGAGATAAATTCAGACGAATTTAAGATTATTTACTCGGGAGGGGAGAAAAAGGAAAGGGGAGTGGGGATTATAAAGAGAAAAGAGATAGCTGAAAGAATTAGTAAGGTAGTGACAGTTAATGATAGATTAATAGCCGTAAAACTCCAGATGGAGCCAGTGGAAATGCTTATAATTCAAGTGTATATGCCAACAACTAATGCTGGCGACGACGAAGTAGATGAAATCTATGAACAGATTATGGAGATATTGGAGGATGAGGGAAAAGGAAGGATCACCACCATAGTAATGGGAGATTGGAACAGTGTAGTCGGAGAGGGACAGGAAGATAACATAGTGGGAAAATATGGACTAGGGAAGAGAAATGAAAGAGGGGATAAACTTGTGGAATTCTGCCATAGAAATAGATTAATTGTAACTAATACATGGTTTAAGCATCACCAGCGAAGACTTTACACATGGAGAAGCCCAGGAGACCAGAGACGATACCAGATAGATTACATACTAGTCAATGAAAGATTTAGAAATAGCATTAAAAATGTGAAAACACTACCAGGGGCAGATATCGATTCTGACCACAACCTTTTGGTGGCAAATATACAATGTAGACTGAAGAGCGTTAAGAGAAACATAAGAGTTAACAAGAAGTGGAACTTAGAGGAACTCCTTAAAAACAAGGAGGCTATGATGACTGAGCTGGAGGAAAGGTTGGGGGAGAGAGCTGAAGAAAATAGGAAAAATGTAGATGAGGAGTGGAGATACATCCATAGCAACATTAAAGATGTAATGGAAAAGAAGGTAGGAAAGATAACGGGTGAAAGAAACAAAAAACCCTGGATCACAGCAGCCATGCTGCAAAAAATGGAAGAGCGGAGAAAGTGGAAGAACATAAACACTGAAGAAGGCCAAAGAAAGTACAAGGAGTTAAATAATGCTTTAAGAAGGGAAACAGATAAAGCAAGAGAACAGTGGATAAATGAAAAATGCGAGGAGATTGTCGAATGTGAAAGAATTTGTAGAACAGACCTCATGTATAGCAAAGCAAGGGAACTATTCAAGAAAAAAGCAAGAAAGATAGGACGTAAAGGAATCATGAACAAAAGTGGTAAAATAGTATCGGAGCCAGACAATGTAAAGAATGTCTGGAAAGAATACATTGAGGTTCTGTATGACAAAGAAGGAAAGCCAAGAAATATTGAATTAAATGAAGAAGAGGATGTGGAAGAAGATCAGCTAGGACCAAGTATTCTCGAGTCTGAAGTTAAAAGAGCAATTGATGACATGAAAAGAAGGGAGGCTGTAGGGAGTGATGATATACCCGTGGACGTTCTTAAGGTTTTGGGGTCTAAAGCAGTTAAGCAACTCACAAAATTTTTTAACCAAGTATATGATACTGGCATATGGCCTGAAGATTTTTTAGATGTTGTGATGGTACCACTGGAGAAAAAGAACAATGCAAAATGTTGTAAGGATTACAGAACTATTAGTTTAATTTCTCATACAGCTAAAGTTCTAACCAGAATAATAACCAAAAGAATTGAATGTAAAATAGAAAAGGAGCTGCAAGATAATCAGTTTGGTTTTAGAAGAGGAAGGGGGACTAGAGATGCTATAGGATGTATGAGGATGATGATAGAAAGAGCGCTAGAAGTCAATAAAGGTATGTATTTTTGTTTTGTAGATTGGGAGAAAGCTTTTGACCGAGTGAAATGGGATAAAATGCTGGGTATTTTAAACAAAATAGGAATAGATTGGAAAGATAAAAGACTGCTTAAAAACCTTTACTTTGATCAAAAGATTAGAGTCAGAGTTGAAGGAGAAGAAACAGAAAGTACTTCAATAGGGAGGGGAGTGAGGCAGGGCTGTCCTATTTCACCAGCGATATTTAATATTTATGCAGAAACAATAACAGAAGAAGCGTTGATGGAAGAGAAAGGATTTAAGATAGGAGGTGAAAGTATTACCACCATTAAATACGCAGATGATCAGGGCTTAATAGCAGAAGGCGAGAAAGAGCTTCAGAGGATGACAGACAGACTAGTGGAGGTTGGCCAACAATATGGAATGAAGATCAATGCTGAAAAAACGAAAGTCATGGTGGTTTCAAAGGAACATAAAGAATTAAATATAATGGTAAATGGCAAAAAATTGGAACAAGTAAGTAGTTTCAAATATCTCGGCAGTGTTTTAGCACAGGATGGAAGTAGTACACAGGACATCAGAAGTAGGATTGCAATGGCAAAAGCAGCATTTAACGAGAAGAAGGAGCTTCTCACAAGCAAGAAAATAAATTTAGAAACAAGGAAGAAATTAGCAAAATGCTACATATGGAGCATAGCTCTTTATGGTGCAGAGACGTGGACGGTAAGGAGAAAGGAGGAAAAATATTTAGAAAGTTTTGAGATGTGGGTATGGAGAAGAATGATGAAAGTGAAATGGACAGAGAGGAAGAAAAACGAAGAAGTATTAGTAATGGTGGGAGAAGAAAGGATGCTAATAAAAACAATCAGGAAGAGAAAAGCAAATTGGATAGGGCACACATTGAGAAGACAGTGTTTACAAAGGACGATCTTAGAAGGAAAAATTAGTGGAAGAAGAGGAAGAGGGAGAAAAAGAATAGGAATATTAGATAATATAAAGCAGGGACATAATACTTATATAGGTATAAAAGAGGCTTCTAGGGAGAGAGAGAAATGGAGGCAGCGATTCAGTTAAAACCTGTCTTCGGACAGAAGCATGATGATATATATATATATATATATATATAAAGAAGGCATTTTTTAAAACACGAGGAGAATAGTTGGCACTTCAATACACCTAGCGGGGTTCGTTGAAGCAGGATCAAACAAATCGGTTAGCAAGGTTGCGGTAGGGCCTTTCCAAAAGGGGTTTTAATGGGGCCGTTTCGCCAGCGAACAAACGACGACGCTCTCGCGTGGAAAGTATGCTCAAGCCGTCGGTCGCGAGACATTCCAAAGTATTCGAGCTAAACGATAGCAAGTTAAACCTTTCTCACCGCGGCAGCCAAGTAAGGAAGGATAGGTGGTTTATTTTCTTTCTTCTCTTTTTTTACGAAAGCCCCGCGGCGATATCGCCGATATGAAAGAGCGCAAAAACGACGGGATGGAATGGGATGCGTTTTCTCGGATGGGCAAACACGTTTGGTAATGCAATCCTTAATTGAGGGAGGGGTCTCGGGAGGAATCCGCTGGCGCAGAAAATACAAATATTTACACCTCCGAATGAATGACAGCATCCGAAGGTTATGAAATGAAATACCTACACCTCACCTTATACTATGAGTGGTCGCCAACCGTGTGCCCCCAAGTGCCAAGGCTCTCGCAGTAAGGTTTTAACGTGGCCGAAAAGATTTTTCAAAGATAGTAAACGAGGTTAAGAATTTTTACGACTACTATGCAATATAATCCATTTGAGAAATCTTAGTCAATTGTTTTCATGTCTCTTTATACATATGCCATTATTTATGGGATTAAATGATCCTGAGATCGTAATCTGTCAAGATAGGAATAAATTTGAATCGAGAAAAATTCTGCTATGACCGGGAATCGAATCCGAGTCTTCCACTTGTGGGGCGGATATTCTACCAGTGAACTATCGTTGCAGATTTTTTTCTGTTTCAAAATTATCCCCAACTTTACAGCTAACGTCTGTCTGCTTATGAACTAATGGCCATTTAATTCCATCAATCTCTAGCTTGGCAATCCCAACATTTGAGATGGAGGGGTTTACTTCGGCGTATCAGTTGGAGGGCGTCTGTTGGGGCTGGTTGATACTGCTTGGCTAGCCCGGACCCAACTAAGAAAAACACCCGCATTCGGAAACGTATGCCATTATGTTAATGATGGAAGACTACTCATTGATCTTTGATTTTCCTAAATCCACTGCATTCGTAAGCATAGAAGAAAGGGTTAAATATCTGAGGTGATGAGAGCAGCGGTGGTTCGCTGGGGCTTTTTACATTTGAAAATTTATGAAACAAAGCCCAGATTTCTATAACAACAAAACGGAAAAAAGAGGAACATCAAATATTGGTAAACATAGTAGGAATCGAACGCTTAATGTAGGCAGCGCGGGGCTTGATGTGGTCACACCTACGGGTCATATCTCATGCCGGACGTGTATGCACAAAGTTAAACGATGTTCTCTGAGCATTAAAAAGTGATCTCAGATTTATAGAACAGGCGAAATGCCATCCTCAGTGCTACTGAGCATGGAACAGGTACCGAAGACTACTATCGGACTGGTTTCGACGCACTCAGACATTCTCTAATGCAGGAGACCCCAAACTACGGCCCGCGCAGTGATTTAATCCGGCCCACCTTATGAGTAAGAATATTCATTAGATATCATTTCTGATATCTAAACGACATTTTCCGAGTGCTTAGGTGAAATCTACTTTTAATATAAGCGAATTACATATTACAGAATCGAAAAAAATTCTCAAAACTTGCCCTTGGAAATTTTCACTCGGCCCGATCAGTCATTTGAAATGCCGTATGTGGTCCGCACAGTGGATCATGAAACCTCATGTGGACTTTTCAGTAAATAGTTTGATGGCCCCTGCTCTAATGCAAAGTCCAACTTTCGTTCCTCCCGACTTATCTCGTGAATTTCTTTAAAACGTGCAAATTCGTATATTTGGCATCAGGTGGTGTCACTGGTGTCATTTAAGTCTGGATGCAATATACTTTTAATACAGACGAATGACGCACTACACAGTCAACAATATCTTAACCAAAAAATCTCTTAACTAGCTCTTTGAAATTGACACAAGGCTTCATCATTTAATTGAAAGATCGTATGTGGCCCGCACAGGGTTATATAAATGTCTCGTGCGGTCCTTTTAGTAAAGCGTTTAGTTACCCCTTGCTCTAATGGAAACTATCACAGGCATGTTAAAACTGACGGACGCCGATCTCTTCAGAATACTCTGATCTGTTAATTATTACTTTGTAGATGGCATTAATGGATCATAAGATCCTTATGCGATGGCTGGAATGTTGGGAAATTTGGAAACAGGAGGAACAAAAGCAGATTTTTTCCCGTTTCCAAATTTATCTACCACTTTAGTTAAAATGCGCATTTTTTTACCTTTTAATGCCAAAAGAAGTCACTTTTGTCTTATAATCCAACGCATGAAGATATTTCTGATAAAAATAACAGGAATTTCGACCAAATAGGCGATAAGCATAAGTATGCATAAACGGAGAAAGATGAGGAATTTTTTCTTCGATGCTCCGGAAACCCAACAATTGTATAAACACACACACACAAACGCACATACTAACGCATACAAATTAACGTACAGACAATTTAGTATTCGTCACTACTCACTTCGCAAACTCGCACATGAGGTATAATTATATGAGAGGCGGCAATAATCCTTTATAAGATAGAGATGCAAAAAACGACTTTTCATACCCCTAATACGTATAAGTCCTCTTTACGGGGAGGGAGGAGAAAGGTGTTTCAACGCAAAGAAAAATAAAAAGGCAAACGTTTTTCCCGGCGAGTCATCGTCCATTTGCATTAACGCGAATTTTTTGTCGTTAACTCCCTTAACAAGGTGCATTTGCATCCGAAGATGGATGGACGGGTGTCGTCATGGAGTTAAATTTAACGACATTCTTCCGCCGAAAAAAAAATACCACGAGGCATCGGTGAGATCATCCCGAATCAAATCGAAATCCCTCTTCCTGGTCAACGGCCTCGTTAAGAATTGCAAAAAAGTCACGAAACACTCAACTGCTAGTAATAACAACAATGACAGTTTTGTTGATGGCATCCATTTGAGCGCGTTTTGCATTTTTATTCCACGACAACGAGACGAAAAAAATACATTGGATTATTCGATTCCATTCATGGGTCGAAGACAGTAAATCTATCGTTAAAGTTAATGATAGTCGACGACATCTGTGTTTATGACCCTATTAATATTTATAGGAATATTTTCTCCTTCGGAAATACGACATTTCCACTAAGTTTAGATTATAAATAGAATTAACATTGTTGCTTCCCATCAATCAAAGCGAGTAAATTCATAGAATTTAATTGGAAGCGTCGGTTGAAGGATCGTAAAACTGTCCACTACTCGCTCACATAAATAAAGGTCACCAGTCCTTAATATATTATATTTATTGCGTGCTCAAGTCGACGCTTATCGGAGATGCATTTCTAAATATGTTAAAAAATTATCTCCATTCAATGCTTCGTAAATGGCATAAGAACTTCCATTCCTACTTTCCCACGGGTTCATATGCATACGCTCAAAGCATGTGCCGAAGTCTAAAGATACAGCAAGATATACTTTGGAGGGAGGTTTTTTTTAATAACTTGGAAGATTAAATTAATTGCCGATGAGTCTAAAGCCAAAACATGAGTTTCTCTTCAATATGTTGGGGAAATGCGTAAAAATACGAAGGACATATCGCCTGAAACTAACAAAATTAAACAGAAACCAACGAAAATTGGAATTTTCAGAGTATAGGCGCCTCTAGCGGAGAAAAACTCTGAAATTTCCCGGAAAATTCTAAATTGCGACTAGGTGCTATGATTTTCCAGGAACGAGATTTTTCGTAAGATGTCTGTATAAGAAACCAAACGACACGGACAGATGGAGAGCGGGGCAAAGCGGCACAGACACACGAAGCGACAGAGCGAGCACGTTTCCGTCTTTGAGAAAACGTGACAAAATTGTCATTTTCTCGAGACGAGGGCAGTCGAGGGTCGGATAGAAAGTGCATTACCTTCGCAATCTCGTACGTCCGAGACGCATTTGTAATGGCGTAAAACGATCGACTCGTGATCGTCTTGCTATTAAAGCCGGAGCTTTTATCATTCCTGAGAGATTGATCGGAATAAGACGGCGCGGTATGCCTTCCTTAAATGCAGAAGAGAATCGAAGGCAAGGTCAAGAGCCTCGCGTGCCCTCTCTCTCTTACCTTCCTGTCGATGCTTTCAGCCAATGATCATTAAGTCAACATCTAAGTTTGTCGATACCCAACTTATCTCCCTCTTCAAGTACACTCCTGGATTTGATTATCTGAAATTTAAAAAAAATGTTTATTTTTCAAACGGGTTTCATTGCAACGTCCGCTACTTTCAGGGACCGCTGGTCGACCGCGGGTGAGAAAAGATAAAGCGATTTGTTCGCTCTTTCCGCTACTTCCGCAAAACCTCTATGACGCCCTTAATCTTCAGCGCCCGCATCAGCGGTAGGAAACAAACAAACACGCCTACGCGCAGCACTCAAGGAGTCCGTGACGGGAGCGGGAACAGTAAAAGGGGCGGGGATAGGCTATCCACATACGAAAAGCGGGACATTTAGATACGGGGGTAGGTGAATTTACTTTTTTATCGTACAAAAAGAAATGCTCATGCTGCATTTCAGTTAACCCAACATAGGTATAATTATAAAGATTTTTAAATTTATATACGTGTCATTGCTAACAAAGTACGTCATTCTACCAAAACACGAAAAGGAAATTTGTACATTTTGAACAGTTAATTCTGAGCGTGTATTTTTTGATGCAATTGCCTCAAAAAGGTGTTACTTAAAATACACAAAAAAAGCAAATGCGCCGATAGCGAAATCATCACAAAAAATAAACTAATATCGTATTATTGCCATATGTGCAACGTAGTAATAATGTTATACCATATTTATCTTGTAATTTAACTTTAATAAGG
Source organism: Tanypteryx hageni (assembly GCA_028673005.1). Classification (NCBI taxonomy): domain Eukaryota; kingdom Metazoa; phylum Arthropoda; class Insecta; order Odonata; family Petaluridae; genus Tanypteryx; species Tanypteryx hageni. The sequence continues at coordinate 138,408,818 of CM054115.1, forward strand.
CATCTTTACACTCTGGTATCTAGATATTTTCGGATATCAATGCATGTTAAATTGAAATTGTGCTTAATTATTAGCTTTACAACCCAACCCGCCCACGCGAGGAGAACCACCTCTAGTGGCCACTCAGCTCCGAAATTCGGATTAAAAACGCAGCAGCGTTGCGATCCTCTTGCGGCTGACCCTGAAACGCAGCGCTTGTTTATTCGGGCGGGAAATATTCATCCGTGTGGCCACGATTTTCATTCAGCTAGCTGAGGGACGAAGGATTTTATTTTCGAAATTGGGATTTTCCAGTTCAAATCGGAACGGTTTGCGACCATAGGCGAGAGGAAGGGAGAACTGCCAGAAAGAGAGAGGAGGGTTGAACAATAAGATGCGAAGCAAAGAGAAGGGCAAGGAAGATCTAGAATGGGTTATAAATGGGGTGAGGGACGAAAATGGGGCGAGGAGGGACGAAAATGGGGCGAAAATAGGGAGAGGAGGGGCGCATATAAGGCGAAGAGGGGCGAAAATAGAGCAAGGAGGGGCGAAAAGAGGGCAGGGGCGAAAAGAGGGCGGGGGCGAAAAGAGGGCGAAGGGCGAAAATGGGGTGAGGAGGGGCGAGAATTGGGTAAAAAATGAGTGGGAAGGGAGAAAGGGGCAAATATATAGAAAAAGGGGAGTTTGGAAGGAAAAAGAGGCTAGAAATGATTAGAGGGCAGTTAGAGAAAACTAGGCATAAGGAGGCAGAAGTGAAAGAGATAAAGGGGAGAAAAATAGCGAGAATGGACGAAAAAAGAACGGGAAGGGGACAAAAAAAGAACAGGAAAAGGACGAAAAAAGAGTAGCGACGAAGAAAGAGCAAGAAAGAAGCGAAAAAGGGGTGACAACGGTGAAAAAGAAAAGGGGCTAAAAAGAAAAGGGGCTAAAAATAGCAAGGGGCGAAAAGAGCGATACGGGGGCGATAAAGGAGTGAGAAAGCTAGAAAATGACATGAGGATGAGAAGACGAAATATAAGAATCAAGAAGGCGATGAGAGCGATGGGAGAAGAAAAAAGCGAAAGACGGAGAAAGATGGGAAGAGGGATAAAGAAAAAATGAGATGAAAACGGAGCAATTGCGGTGCCAAAAAAGTGCGATATGCAGGAAATTGACCAGGGGAGGAAATACAGTAAAAGTGAAACAACGGGGGGAAATGGACCGAAAGAGGGTGAAGAACGGGGCGATAAAAGATGAGAAAATGAGCAAGAATGGACACAGAAATGCGAGAAAGCGTGAGCGGGGCAAGTGGGACCAAAAGGAATGGAATAGAGGAGAGGAGAACGTGGGAGTGGGGCCCAATGGGAAGGCAGGGGGAGGGGGGAAGATGGTGGGATTGAGAGAGGGGGAGAAACGGGAGTGGCGTGGATAGAACGAGGCGCCACACCAAAAGCTGCAAACGTGCATTGCACATTAAGAGACTGGAGCCGCAAGGTCCCATCAATTAAGACCTTTTACACAGCTGGGCCCGTGCGCCCTCTCGTGCTCAACTCGGAAATAAAAAGAGCAAAAAAACCAACCTTCACTTGGTCGTGTATCAATCAGCGATGCATTTCGATGCTTTCGATTCGACTCCTCGCCCGTGGTTGAGTCGTCTCAAAAATTTCAATGTCCCGAGCGTTTTCGATTGCAAGACGAAGCGGAATATCCTGATTTACTCCGATCATGTCACGCGCGACGGGCGCCTTCAGTCCGGATGAAAAAATCTCGGTTCTGGTGTGAACGGTCGAATATGGCAGCGTAATAAATTTCCAACTCCACGAATGACCCAGTTTATTGAATTTATTCAGCGGGGGAAACGCCAGCATTGATTTAAATGAAATTTGATTCGATAAACGATGACGGAAGGTCTCACTCAATGTCGGGTGAGCTATAAACACGGCGTAAAGACATTTGAAATTTATAGCCTATGCCATTAGCTTAAAATTAAAAACAAATTAAACACGAAATATCTCAGAGGGATGTGATATTTTAATGCACAAAACAAATATCCACTGATTTGTGTTTTCGGGACTTTTATAATTCCATATTATTCCCAATTTCGTGTATGTTCAAGTACAAGATTAACTTGGAATTAAAAAAGGAACTGATCGGACACAAAGAAAAAAGAAATTAATAAGATTTTTGATTAGGTACTCGAAACACGAACAAGAATAGCCAATGATATAAGGAAAAGGAACGAAGAATGACCTAAAAACCGACTTCATTAATAAGCTGTCCTTGGAATAAGGTGACAAGCCGACAAACTCCGGTGAGAACATTCGAGGCATGCGACTGCCATTTGATTGACGATTCATCACTCAGCGATCTGTTTCATCGCGCACACGACCATAACCGAATTTGTCGATTATTTAAATCCATTTCTCTAAACAGCTCGAGTCACGCCTCTATATTTCGAACCTCGAAAGATAAAATTCGAGGTTCGACTGCAATCACGTAAACACTTGGTCAAAGTCAGCATCCTAGGGAACAATTGGGTACGAGAGGAAAGAGGTTACTCTTTTTAAACGCCCACTGTCTCTCAGTAACCACGTGCATTACTGTCGCATGTATTTCGATCATCTTTGATATTTGATAGACGACTAAGTAAAGTAGGTAATCGGATAGAATCAACGAATCAGAGCAGCCAAATTACCGAAAACAAAAAAGGAGCTTTTTTGCTTCAATTTCCAAATTACTCATCCTATGAAACAATTATTTTCCAGACGTTGTAGTGGTATAAGCGACAGAAATTTCCTGCCGCTTAGTTTTTTTTTCAATAAGGAGCGTTTCAGAAAATTAGCGCTAAAACCTTTTGTAATGTAATTGTGCATCGTATGGGTAAAAGCACTCATTTATACGAGACATTTAATATGCATAGCTTTTATAAAAATACAGGACGATAATGGCGAATAGCGATCATATAACTTACTTAGGGTTACCAAATCGACGGCAATAATGGGAAATTTTGCCTCCATCAATATAACGGAGAAATTAAATGGATTTACTACACAGAAAAATGTTCATTATTCGTCAAGCCAACGTTGTGATTGCGTTACGTCCCTCTATTATGGCTGCCATGCCTGGAAAGAAAAATCGAAATTTACATTCCTAAATTTCTAATGATAAATGCACGTAAATAACGCATCTAGCGTGCAAGATTCCTACTAGCTTTAATATCGCACCTTGATTGTTTTGGGCCGCGCTAAAAACAACAACCGTCCAATAATTCCCTTTTAACGGTTATCTTAAGTTTATGTCTCTTCACGCCTAACTCCCACACGGCCCATTAATCCACGCCCTCTTTATTTGTTTACTTTCCCGACGCCGGAGAATTAATCTCCCTGGGTTACGCGACAGAAGACAGTTGAGCCACGCGACCCGTCCGTTCCCAATATCCGTACCCTTCACGGCGCAATGGAGGGCGCCACGAAAAGGGTGAGGCACTGTTGTCGCCGCCGTATGGCGTGGATAGCCATTATATATATATATATTTTTTTTCTTACCCTCGCTGCGATTGTGTCACCTTGGTTACCATCGCCGATACCAGATCAAACAAAGCGGTTTAGCAAACATAATCACGTTTTCGCCATCGATCAAACCGCGAGACAGGTTCGGAACGAGCGTGGAAAGGCAATCGGGGGAGCGGAACGCACCGGTGCCAGAATTCTGAGATCATATTTGGAGATATCGGGTTCGCCGTGTGCAATGAATCGAAGAGTGCGGCTGAATTGAAGCGTGGACTCTTTCTTCGACATACGCACTTGTTAATTTGACTTTGATAAATGCACCTGTTGCGGAAAAGTTATGAGTAAAAAAAACATAAAAGCTTTAACTGAATGTGCGAATTCGGAATTTGACTCAATTTTAAGTGATTCACTGTGAATTTTAAGTGGTATTTCGTCATTCACGAGCCGAGTCATTAGGGTATGACGCAAACATCAACAACGAAGATGGATCGATCCCGATGTACTTCCCATTTATCGTGGCTTTTAATTTTCAATCATTTTTCTTGAAGTGAGCAGGCGCGAATTAGGTCCAAATAACGCGATAATGCAACCAGAGAGAAAGATGGAAGAATAGAGTGAGAGATAATGATTCGGAGATCGGATAAAACCCCTAAAATTGTTCACTGCAGATTTATACTCGCAGGAGCTATCATGCAAAATAATATCATAAAAAGATCACATCATTCTGCATATTACGCACCACCAACTATTTTGTTAAAAACCCGGATCCCGCCGTGATAAAAATAAAACCTTATATTTTCTAATACGTTACGTTAAATGCATTTTAGTATTCTATTAATCTTCCGTGGAAAATTCCAAGGACATTAAGCATTGCAATAATTTTGTCGAGAAAAATACTAATAATTATTATTTTCGGACATAGACAACATAGACGACCTTAAAGTCCCACTGGTTGAGGAAAGCTGCAATATCGTTGAATGGCCATTCCACTTTGCAGATGTCTGCGGTAATGTAGTAGAAGTTGGCTCATGCTTGTGCGTGGAACAAAATACTTTAAATAATATCATAATTATTCTAGTACAGTAGTTACAATTATAGGTATGTCAATTGATCGTATTAACCATTAAATAGCGTAAGTGATAATAAGTCACCACGTCTTTCTTTTGATGTGTTTGAATGTGCGTGTGTGTACAACATGTTCACCATTGTGGAATAAAATATGATTGATGATTTGTTTTTGTTACCTATTTGTTTTAATTATATAAATATTAATTGAGATGGGATCATAGTAGTCCTCGCGCTCCATTGACCAAATCGTCTCCTTAGGACTTCTTACGCTCGCAGTAGCGATGAGACCATTATTATTCCACGCATCCATTCTCATCATAATTCATATATTCATCAAGGTTCAGAAGCCATACTAGCAATACGGTAGCTGCTTTGAAAAAAAATAAAAGTGTTGAATGACAACCTCGAGGAAGACTTGCATCACCTGGGGAGCGTAACACGTCGCCCGGGGAACGCTCAACGCGCCACGTTCTCATCTCTAGCGAAATCGAAAACGTGAAAATAAAGCAAAAGAATACTACGCGCATTTTATCGCCGTTGAACGCGTACTTTCTTAGTCAGTAATTAAAGGGAAGCTAAAAAGGAGCAGTAAACCACCAGTTAACAGGAATCTCGGTTAATCGTAAAATCGATTGATCTGAATTTTCAAAACTTATCACTGGAAAGTCCTTAATATAATGCACGACGTACGCACATTTACTTTCTCTACACCTTATAAATGCATTAATAAGCATAACAGTGTTGCTCTTCCTGTACACTGTGAACCAGAATACAAAAATCACTTCTTTGAGCATTTTCTTTACTTTCTCAATATATAATTAGATAATTTTATTAATTTGTGGGTGTAATATAAATAGCCAATCAATAGGAATATCCGGATAACCGGAATGAGTACTGGCCCGAGGTATCCGGTAAACCGGGAGATTACGGTATCTGGAATAAATTTTTCACCTCGCCGTGAAGAAAAGAAAGACTGCTGTTTCGATGATAAGAACATATCGATTTCACCCGGAGTACGCGAATCTTCGCGTATTCGGTAATATAATTATTAGCTTTCTTGGATTCGCGAATAGGTAACGACCGCCAATCGATTCGCCTTTCCTTTTCGCTGACTTTTTTTTGCAAGCATTAGGTCATCGCTGCGGAGGCGTGACTCATTCGATTTTACAACCATTAAAAAAATAATTGCTACACAACATCGAACGAAAGCAGAGTATAGTTTTTCCACGACGTTTACTTTTTAACGACACAGTACCCCAATGAATTGTGAGAGTTTGTTTTTTCCCAAACCGACTAACCGGAAGATGCAATAATTTCCAAGCGGGCTCTCTCTTAGCGAGTAGCGCTGCAAAATTTAGCGGCATTTCGCGTGCAGATGAGAGAATTAATAACCTTCACCGGTCCAGGAACTAACAAAAAGAATTCAGCGCAGGCATTCGGCGAAACACCGGTCCACACTCAGTTTTAATATCCGAGCATAACCTCCACAACTCGAACTTTTGGCGCATCACTTCTTCGACAACTCGAAGTATTGTTTTTCGTAAGCAAGGTCGCTTCACCATAACTCGAATGTTTGACCCGAACTTCCGTTAGGATTTAGGTATTTATTCATAAAAAATCTCGCGTTACCCTTGGCAGGTAAACGTTTATAACCTACCTAGCATTGCTTATTAATTTTTACTTTCTTTTTCTAAGTTTCAAATCGTATCTATTCGTTTTCTCAACGAGGTCATTTGAATCTCATTCGATATTCTCTACATAAATCCGCTCGCCCACTCGCCACGGGCAAGTTAAATGATGACAGTGGTCAGTAGATTTTTAGCCTAACACATCATGAAATGAATTAGGAGTCAGTGGGTGATGTCAAGTGGCGAGTTGATTTTAGTTGTATTTTTTCAGCCCTGCTCTATACTCAGCTCACCCGGGTCAACATACCCTGCCCAAGAGAGAGTCCGAATATCACCCCGCCCAGCGTTAATATTTTTTTAACGATTGCATTCTGACGTGCGAATTGTTTATTGACTACCGTTTTACGACCTGGCCTCCCATGACCGTTCAATTATTATGCAACTATGGCGACGTTAAAAATTTCACGGCTGCAATTTTCTAGGCGACGGCTTTTTGCCATTACTCGGGTCTTGAGTGACTGTTTGAATAATAAAAAAAATATTCCGAAACTATTTTTATGCATTTCGTAGACCTCAATGGAGGAAATGTATTCTGCGTGCTACGGAGTTTCATCTCGGAGATCTTAAGCGATTTATTTACGTTTCTACCGGTCCACCATGAAATTCTAATGCATATAAAACAATTTTTCAAATTTTTACGTATCGAATAAAAACTGAACTCCAATCAAATTCAAATAAATGGGAAATTAAATATGCACTAGAAAAAATACAATTACTTAAATGAGATCCTTAGTCTTGACGATAATTATTACCACTGCGAATTCCTTGAATTATAGAAAATACAATGGCATTTCTATCTGAATTCTAGTGGACCAACGCAAGAATCCGAGGTAAAAGAAATTCAAAATCTAGAACGACGATTTATAGAATCAAGATGCCAAAATAATTTTTTTTTCAGGTACAGAAAGCTGGAGATATAAGGCGTTAGATTCGTAGAAGTGCACATTTTATATTTTGTTTCCACAAATTTGGTAACTAACACCGTTTATTCGAATAGGTTCCTTTCATAGAGAGATTTAGTAATTTCGGAAACTCAGCAGAATTTATCCGAAACCGCGAGATCCCACTTTCCTTACAAAAAGAACGCCCGATAAACCTCAGCACGGAGAAAATAAATTAACCAAGAAGGGACAAAAAAATAATTTAAACGCATGGTCCACCTCAGTCGCAATTTCGCAATCAATCTCGGAATTACTCCAGGGTAGAAAGAAGTTACAAATGCCGCTCGTAAACATTGCCTCGCATGAAATAATGCGGAAATTCCATGCGATGGGATAAGAACTGCTCGCGCGTGGAGAGTATAGGTAGATCCCATGGCATTCTCTCTGAAAACCGCGCTATTTACCTTGCAATCGAGGTCAGCCGGGCAAGCCCTATGCCAACATTACCAACGGGCTGAGCCTGGGTGCCGCGGACCCATAATTAAAATTGATGGATGAATTCGAAAAGAAAACATCAAAAATTAAAAATAAAATCCAAAGGAGAGTATCCATCTGACCTTAATTAGAGGAGACCCTCGGTACCTACCAATTAACCCTGCGAAACGATGCGGACAAAAATCTAGGCGGAGCCACGCAGACACACGGCAGCTTTGGATTGATTACTTGGAATCCCTGGAGGAGGCGCCTTCATTCGCAAGAGCAATGTTAAGACGAAAAGGAATATTTTTCCCTTTTTTATTCTCTTGAATAAAAATAGAGAATTGCAACCTTTGCGTTCTATGTTTTGTTTTGGTAAAGCATAGAAAGAAGATGCGATTTATACTACCAATACGTGCTGATGCATAGTGTGCGTGTATGCTACAGTACTTAACAACAATTTACGATTCACCCCACGTTTCCAGGTTATTGAACACATTATAATGCTTTAGATAATATATTTTTGACCAAGCGATAACTTGTTTTAAGCGTAGGCAAGTACAAGGACAAACGTTCTCTGTCCTCTTCAGGGTTCGAACCTTACTATGCGCCTAGCACCTAGCACTGCCAAGGCCGCTAAAAACAGTAATCCGACGAGAATGGGATTCGAACTCATGCGTGCAGAGCACATTGGATTAGCAGTCCAACCTTAACCACTCGGCTACCTCGTCTGTCAATCTTAAGATTTCCATTTACGTAATTTCAAAACTTATATTGCATATCGTAATATTTTTGTAATGCATATTTATTAAAAAAATAATAATACATATTGAAATGCTAGCCTTGTTTAACATTTTCTCCTCTAGAACAGGACAGGCATCCATGCCCAGGAGAAAGTAACCTCTTTAATTACATAACATCTATCACGAATTGGTTTTCCGTTGAAGTGAGGCGGTGATTGAAAGCCACTATCGTCCTTAGTCGAACACAGCTTCCGTATCATTTCGTCATCATAACCTGCGATGGAAACATCAATCTCGAAGGCTCGAGGAATGACGTCCGCTCTCTCGAATCCTCTTTCCACTCTTTCTGAACGCGAGAGCAAGCCTTCCGCATCGTATTACCCCGAGGGAAATTCGTAATTCGAAGGATTTTAACGGTCACATCCATCAGAACTCATCTACAACGGGTAATCTCCTCGCTAAGCTCCCGTAAAAGCGGCACGTGGAAACTCGACTCGGAAACAAAACAACGGCGATAATGATTCCGGCACGGGAGAGGGGGGGTGGAGGCGATGCAAATGATGAACGGCGGGATGGGGGAGGAAAAAAAAATTAACTCGTAAGGACGCGGAGGGCTGAACCATTCATACCAACAAGACATGAAAGCGAAAAAGGGCGAACGACAACATCCGGGCAAAAGGAATATATGTATAAGTATTCGACGTGAAAAAAGGAATATTCATGGGGAATCCACGAAAGAGAACAGAAAGAACGGGAAGTGGGATTATAAAGGCGAACGTTTTTGAGTCAATAAGATATGAAAATAAGAAAAACGTGAAGCACAATACGATACAATACGCCTTTTTCTAACTCTGCTTTCTCCGAAGCGAATTTAATTACACACGTTCACATAAATCTCTCATAATTACACAACCAGTATAAAATTTAATAACACGCGGTCCTGAATTCGACGAGCACTACGTTTTATGTAGTGTAGTATGACGCGAACACGTGACTTTTCCGTAAGCGCGATATGGTTTCCTCCAACGCGGCTCTTTCGGGATGGGCCATCCCCGCGTTGCGCAAGATACTAACATACAACATTGGAAATGATGAGAGTAGGATATTTTCCATAAAAAATCTAAGGATAATTACCTAAAACTTTAGAAGAAAACCAACATGATTGAAGATTGAATGCTTCCTGCGCGAATAAATCATAATTAAAAGGACTTACCATTTGAAATAACAGTTGTGGCATAAAAGATAAAATTTGGGAGCTTAACCTTAAACTAAAAGTTTCTATGTGGAGCGCAGTGTTCCTTATCAATTTCTCCAAAACCTTGGAATTAGTAATTTACATGAAGAAAGTTTAGATAAAGATAAATGACTAACACAAACAAGTGACGAGGTGGCCGAGTGGTTAAGGCGTTGGACTGCTAATCCAATGTGCTCTGCACGCGTGGGTTCGAATCCCATCCTCGTCGATGAATACTTTTTTCCGGCCCTGGTGTGTGTGTGTGTGTGTGTGTGTGAACGCGTTCAATTTCTAATACCGTTTCATTAACAGGATCTTCCAAAGGGCATGGCCTCCTTCGTCAGCGCTTACAATAATTTATTATATTTTTGCATTTACCCTGGATTACACAGTTGTATCTCTCGGGGAAAGTAAGGTAAGAGGTAGAACCGCAAATTGAAGACGATATTTACTACCGAAACAAGCCGAGGCTGAAGCTACGGGAATTGCGGGGGAAAGAGAGGGAGGAGGCCAGCGGAATAGGGGGGGGGAGATCAAAGAGGAAGGAAGATTGATGGCAAGAACAGGAACTGGGGCGAAAGAGGGGCAAGAGGAAAAACTGGGAAGGAGAGACTCGAAATAATGCAATATTTAAACGGATGGAAATATTCAGACTCGCAATAAGGAAAAATAGACCGGGCGATTGGAGCAGGGATGAAAGGAGGGTGACAAACAGAAAGACAAGGGCAATGCATGGAAACCTCAAGGACAAAGGGACAGAAAGAGAAACGAACTAGCAACCGCGCCAAAATAAACATAAACAAATGGAAGGAACGAAAGGTTAAGACACGCATTCGACGCAATTTGAATGACGGCCGAAAAAAATCTAAGCGTCGCCATAAAAATTTTTTATGTCGCGCGGAAGAGAAATCGCGTGAGACAATACGTGGGACGCTGCCATCTAGATAAAAACGACAAAGAGGAAACGCCCACGGCCGTAAAAAAACATTTTACTACACTGTAGATGTCTTTCGGTTACAGAATAGCCTCCCTCAGTGGCAATTCACAGGTTGGTGATTCTGACGAGCACCTTCTTAATATAATGAACGACTGATGCTGAAACTTTCATATAGTCTGCCTAATTTAACGGAAAAATGAGTAGCATGTGTCATTTATTTATTATGACGCATAAACAGTGATCTATAACAAGAACCGGTAGCTGAATTTAAGCCGCGGAGGAGTACTTTGTAGCTGTAATATGCGTATGTGTCAACTAATCCCGTTTCTCAAACTAGGAGCCGCGACCCCCCAGGGGGCTGCAAAATTATTATTGATGTAAGGTGACATGCCAAAAATAAAATTTTAAAGAATAATAAATTTTTATCAGAGAATTATATAGAATACAATGTTATCAAAATCATTAATAGTTGTATAAAATGAAAAAAATGCATTAAAGTTTGTTATTTTTACAATTTTCAATTCAAAGTGGGTCGCATAATATTCAAGGGGGTCGCGAAGTTTAAGAACCACTGTGATATAGGATGTCAGAATTGCATAATTTACTTGATGCAAGCAAAAACATGGGCTCGATTTTACGAATTTCAACTCTTTAATGATTCGTAATATAAAACTGGTAAGGACATTTATCATTCGAGATTACATAAATATTTTTGTTAACTGTCTCCATATCTTTATATTACAAAATAACCTTCCTTTCGAGCAGTAAAAATCGGAAAATACAATTCTAATGTGACGAGACATAAAGGCGAGAAAATTGTTCTTAGGGATGAAGATTAACGGGTGTTTCATTTAATTAACTTATCAAGCCGGCAACTAGTTTATAGCAGTGGTTTCCAACACTTGTTGGCGCGGGTGACCTTTCACAGATAAACAGAATTTTGCGACACACCCCGCCTTGAAGAGAAGTTATATGAATAGGCTATCACAAAATTTGGACACAATCGTCCGTTGCTACAACATGGCCATCTGCATATTAGATGAAAAATTGTATCCCTAATGATACATCAACATTTCCGAAACTCATACTTCAATTCCTCAACGACGTTTTATGCGGCACTCCAGCGTTCCGCGACATCCAACCTTCGGAAACACTG